>JARFIW010001213.1:887472-1114772 GCA_036346225.1 Platerodrilus igneus
TTGCTCACGCTTGGGGTAATTCCCAGACTTAGCCGCGAATAATTAAAGCTTCACTTATATCCAACTAGTGCAACATAAATAAAAAAATCGCTTTAGTACAAAGTGGACTAGCAGATGTTAAGTTGGAAACTTTATTGGAGGAACTACCAGATATATCAGACGGACTCAAAAAAGATTATTATTATCTTTTTGACATGGATGTAACCCAAGATTTTGCTGGCATATTTAGCAAGATGGAGATGTGTAATTATTTAACTACAAACCATAACTTTTGCTATAAGGGCGAATACGAGGAAAAGTGTAATATTATAGTTGACAACGATAAAACTGCGGGAATTGATTGTTTAACATGGCTAACAACCAATGCAAGAATTGAGATATACAACAAATTTGTGTGTCAGATAACAAGTCCTGGTGTTAATAAACAACATGGCATATACTAGATTTTTTACGTTGTCCTGATGTACGTTTAAGGGAAACATTTGCGTCTACTTTGGCCAAAGAACATGGTATTACGCGATTGGAAGCGACAATATACAACTGTGCAATTGGAAGCTATGTCAGTGCGGAACGGGTGTATAATCCCTTAATAGACTGTTTAACGTTATTGGAAGATTAGTAAGTTATACTTCCTAAAGGCGCCAATGTACTCGGTACCACTTGCCAAAATGTGGAGTAAGCTATCGGACAAGCTACAAAATAGCTGCAGTTTAGTGTTTAATAACCTACTACAGTACGTGTATTGGGGGAATGGTAATACAAAGAAATTGACGGGCTTGCAGATTAAGTTGTCCGAAAAACCAAAGGAAAGAGAAAAATTGATAAAGTATGTGCTTTCGGCTTTTAGTTTTAACTATTTACCTGTAAATTATTTGGAGATAGTAGAGGAGGAAGACAGCCCAGATAAAATAAAAATCTTACACAAGTGCTACATTAAAGCAGGTAGTACATATTTTACACAATCTGCAACACCATATTCTACAATTCCAAAAGAAATAGTCATTTCGGAATTGGGATTGATAAATACACCTAACATTCGCCCAGAGGTTGTACGACAACGCGTAAATATTGGTAGTAAACTCTACCCGTTTACGCTAAAGGAAATTGCCCCATTATGCATACCATACGCTGTAAGTGGAAGGAAAAGACAACTGGAATTAGAGGAAATGGATGCAAAAGGCGAAAATTGGACTACATGGAAAACACTGCGACAATACGCGAACAATACAAAGATGTGTTAGACAAAGAACATTTTATTAGAGAAAATGAGGAAGAATTAAAAGATTATTTTATGTGCCGATGGAGTTACTTAAATACATCCGGGTTCTACAAGCTGTATGCATTTGCGGTTAGTAAGAAAGACTCTTTTAGTTATGTAGGCGTTCTTGCGGAAAAAGATGGTACTAAATCCGTATACTTTTTAAAAGGTCATTCTAAAAACGTATTTATCAAAATGGCATATAACAAAGACGAACTAAGGAATGCGGGTTTCGTAACCTTGGCGTACACCACACTCAAAAGGGTTCCGCTAAACATTGTATATTTGCCTAGTAAAGAACCTTTCGGATCATTTAAAACCGATGCTCTTACAACCTATAACAACCATATATTCCCAAAAGTGGTGGACATGCAACTACGCAACAGTGTGTGGGAGAATATGGATTTCCTCCAATACCGACAAGAAGAAGTCGATCAAGCTAACAAGATACGTATGCAGGATATAGTGGGAAAGCTGCGATTAAAAGATTGTCACAAGCTGCAAGAATTACACGAAGGAATGGATCTGGTTGTCGGTGGAATCAAAGACTTTAAATATAGAGGCAAACTTCGGTACATTTTACAATTCGAAAACCTAGACGGTCTCTATGTATCAAACTATTGGCTAGAAAAGGAGATAGAAGACTTGGGTGTCGATTTAAATTTTAAGCTGCGAATAAAATTAGATAAAAATAAAACCACTCCAAACAAACATAAAGAAAGGACTGTCTTCTGTGTATAACTTTGTATTAAAATTAAGTTTAAATGACTCCATGCTTGGTATTAAATATTTTTAAATTTGTTATGTATAATGTCAGAGTAAACATTTTATAATAGTATATAACATTGTTCTTTATTTATAAAAGGCTGTGACGTTACCCCGAAATAGCAGTCGCACAGAGGGGTGCGCATGGACAGAGCGCATGGGCAGAGGTGCGCACGCTCAGGGGTGCGTATGGGCAGGGGTGTGCATGCGCAGGGGTGCTCATAAGCTGGGATGTGTCTGGGCGTACACGAGGGAAGCGGATGTTAACAGTCACCAAGCATCCAATTCTTTATTTGGATGGTATCGAGTACTTGCCTGCGTATGTATCCGGAGTAAAAAATACGATTTGTACATGCAACTTATTAATAAAATTAGTTTATCGAGGGAAGATGACAAAAGGTATATCATTCCTAATAGTACAACAATCTACGCATGGAGGCATAAAGATATAAGATAGTTGTTTATATTTGTATAGATTTTGTAAATCTATTGTGTATATTAGTTTTAAGATTCCATAATTTTTAAGTTCCTCGCCCACCTTCCAAATCCTTCCTGCTTCTATCCTGGTTGACAGAGTATACGTGTTATCTCCACGTGGTGTTCGCGGAACACAGCGGTTTTAGATTTCTCGGGAGATGGTTGGTTAAGGCATATGCCTTGCGTAGCAAAAAAGGTTCTAAAGATGGTGTTAAATAAAGATGAGCAAAAATTAGTGATTTGGGTCTTTAAAACGCATAACTTTGTATGGGGAGGTCTTATTTAAAATCTATTTACAGATTTGGGGTCCCTAGAAAAATTTATTATTAGTTGATACCTAGCAAAATATATTTATCTTAAAAGAGTGACTACCCCGCGTATAATAAATACAATATAACACTTGTCAACAAAAAAGTTGTAGGGAAATTTAAAGACGTATTTAATGGGGGTCCAGTATTAGAATTTGTTGGTAGTAATGTTAAGTCCTACTGTATTGTAGGCGAGAAAGATACGATTAAAAAGATTAAAGGGGTTTCACGAAGTGTAGTTAAGTAAAACCGAGGGTCTTACAACCTATAACGAGCATATACCTCCAAAAGGAATGGACATGCAACTACGCAGCAGTGCGTGGGAGAATAAGAATTCTCTCTAATAAGAAATTAAAGTTTCCATGTACGTAGCACCAGTCATTGGGAAATGGTAGAAATGTGGAACCTATAAAAGCGATTATTAATTGTGGTTTAGAAAAATAATAGTTTTCGTGGACTAAATAAAATAGCTTAGACAGGTTAATGTATATGGTTACATATTCTCGTACACATCCACAAACATCTGTTTACGTCCACAATGGCGATACCGGTAGTTTTTGTTTAACAAATAGTTGGAAAGATACGTCAGGTGTTAGTGTGCGGAAGCCCATAGGATCGTTGGATTCAAAAAGAACGGGGCGGCGGGATGTATGGTGGTCTTCGTTAGAATAATCGAAAGTGGTTAATCGATCGTATTAGATGTTTAAATAAGCGAAAGTGTAAAGGCCTACATAAACAAAATTTAATTATCCGACAAAAAGTGCGCGATGTGCTACACTTATAAAGAAAGTATGGAATGGCGCTTTTTAGCGGCCCTAGCAGTAAAAAGGGCGACTGACTTTTTTAAGCAACTACAAGAATAGCAGTAGCGCAGAGGAGGGGTATGCATGTATTATACAGTTGCTACAAAATATGTTAGTTTACGGGTAGCTCGGATGTGAATAAATTAAATTTTAATCTATAATTGACCACGGTCGTAAAAATGGGAAATTAATGGTTAATTTTAATACCGCTAAGCATATACTTTCGCTTGGTGATTCATTTAGAAAATATTCAAGCCTACCATTTCCTAAAGTATGACGTAGAAGTTATTTAAAATTAAATTGCTTTATTAGTAAGTATCCTGTAGACAACAAGTTGGTATTTCCTTAGTAATGGTTTAAAGTGTTTTTATTAAGTTTTTGGTTATAGTAGCACTGCATCTTCTACAGCACCACTTGCACACAATTTGTGTGCATGTGCTATCACCCTTTTGGATTTTTAATATGCACGCGATCCGTATAACATGGAAGACGTTTCCGATGTTTCTACTAACGGCATTCGCACCATCGACGATGCGAACCAGGTGCATGCATTGGCGCTAAATATATTGGACGAGAAGCAAGGATTATGACGTCATTTAGTTCCTCGCTGAATTCTCAACATCGTTCGGTCGTATTCGGTAACCTTCGGTATGCATTCTATAAGGAACATAAATCAGGTACGCCAGAGTAAGCTTTTTAGTTATAAGTTAGTTCGATTACAAGTTTAACCAAAGACTTATAGTGCGGATTTTGTTTTGTACTAAACGTTTTTAAATGCGAGCCCTGTCACGTTTACTTTACCAGGAGGGATGCTCTCAAACGGCACCAGAACAAATGTCGTGGTGTAACATCGTCCCCGGTTAAGCTTATGCATCCGTCGGCAGCAAAGTACTTAAACTGTGGGTCTTGCAGTATCGCTTTTACAAGAATAGCTTACAGCGACACAAGGAAAAACAGCACGGTATGTCATTAAGCAGAAACGTTCAGCTCCGCCAGCTGTTAAAGGGTCTTGTACGAAACAACCACGAATTATGTGTAAAGTGTGCGACATGGAGGTGTTAAAGTCTGCATACCCTGGTCATCTACGGAGCAACAAACAAAAAATGCATCAGTTACCGCTACTAACGACGATGGTGTAGAAATGGATAGCACAGCGTTTAACAACCGTATGGCTAGCTATCGCATAAAGAATGCCCGTGTCGGCGATGGAGTGTACAAGTTTCTTTGGAAGTAGAAGGAACGATTTATTCGATTACTTAATAAAAAAAGAATACAACATACAGCAATAAAAGTCGATTGCGAACTCTACGGCGTTTACACCAAAATGGGAGAAGAGACTACCGATGTGAAATCCTTTAACACAAAAAGTATGGTTATTATACAGCAATAAAAGTCGATTGCGAACTCTACGGCGTTTACACCAAAATGGGAGAAGAGACTACCGATGTGAAATCCTTTAACACAAAAAGTATGGTTATAACGTCTTCTAGTAATCCGGAAAATATATACGAAGTCTTAAACGAAACCATGTAAACACCAACTTTATACCCAATTAATTAATAAAATCAGTTTGTCGGGCGAGGACAACAAAAAGTACATCATTCCTAATAGTACAGCAACCTAATTAAGGTAGGCCAGTAAGCAATATTAAATTGCTATTAATTGACTCGCATTTAGCGTACTTTCCTACTGTAATAACCGTATTTGTTCGGAGAAGATATACACTTTTAAAAAGAAATTATATACAGCTTTCACATGTAATTCGGAGCGATGATTACGCCAAAGTCGACCTTCCCATTTATATATTAAAAACACATTACATTGGGATGTTTTTACATTATTCTCATATTGTTAGATTAACAACAATGTTTTATTGACCGAAAACACGTCTCTTCTTTTTTACATTAATCTCTTTTTGTTATAGATCTTTTTTAAACAACACATTAATTTCTATTTTTTGTTACAGGTTACTTTAACCTGCTTGGATTTGGTTAAACGAAGAAGATAAATGTTATACTTTGTAAAAATTGTAATTAGTTTATTAAACTGTAAATCGGATAAAATAAATTATTAAATTTTTGCGTACTTAATTTATTCATGTTAATACTGCTACAAGTTTGGTTAAAGGATTGTAGATATTAAAAAGGATAGCTGATTAGAAATCGACATTGATAAAAAAAATTTTAAAATTCGGGTAGCTCCCTGGGGAATGGAGCTATCTAAAAAATTCCTAGAAATTCAGATAGCTGAGAAAAATCTAATATTAATTGATACCAAACAAGATAGGTTTATCTCGACAGATGCATTGGTTAGACGAAGAAAACTATTTGGTTCAGATGTGGGAGCAAAGAGCAAAATTTAGAGGTTTGCGAGCTTTAAAGTGTAACTTTGTAAGGGATGGTCCGATTTTAAATGTTTACATATTCGAATTCTGCGTAAAATTTTAGACTAATTTAATGTATCGTATGTATAAAAAAATTATGCGGACGGTCAGAAATCGCAACAGGTAAGAAATCTTAAAATTGGGGTAGCTCCCTTGGGGATGATGCAATCTAAAAAGTCCCTGGAAATTCGGGTAGCTGAGAAAATTCTAATATTAATTTATACCAAACAAGATAGGTTTATCTCGAAAGATGCATTGGTTAGACGAAGAAAACTATTTGGTTCAGATGTGGGAGCAAAGAGCAAAATTTAGAGGTTTGAGAGCTTTAAAGTGTAACTTTGTAAGGGATGGTCCGATTTTAAATCTGTTTGCAGATTCAAATTCTGTGTAAAATTCTAGACTAAAAAGATGTATTGCATGACTAAAAAATTTATAAGGACGGTCAGAAATCGCAACAGGTAAGAAATCTTAAAATTGGGGTAGCTCCCTGGGGGATGATGCTATCAAAAAAATTCCTAGAAATTCGGGTAGCTGAGAAAATTCTAATATTAATTGATACCCAACAATACAGGTTTATCTCGTGGGTGGAAATGTGGATGCTCATTTATCTCGAAGGATGAAAATTTAAAATATATTTATCTCGAAAGATGAAAAATGGTTAGTCGAAGAAAACTTTTTGGTCCAGATGTGTGTGGAAATGAGGGATTCTCCTCATTTCCACCAAACTATCACCTCCTCCACCACATTTCCTCCTTATGGGAATTTACATGTAAATTTTGGAGGAAATGTGGGATTCTGGAGGAAATGTGGTGGTGAAAGACCTGCCATCCATCTACTAGGGGCAGTTATTTAGACTCCATAATATAATTAATTTATGTAAATATAAGAAGTTACTCGTGAGAGGATAACGTCTGCTTTGTTTACTATCAGCTTCACTTGGTTTGTATACCTATCTTTTGATAATCACTAATCAAGTTTTAAGTATGTTTTTCTAGTTTTAAGCTCATTTTTTGGGTGTTAAATTATTTCACTTTTTACGTCTACTTACAGAAAAGTGAATTAATTTTATAGGGGAGTATTTCAGTGCACTTCAACCACCGTGAATACTATTAGGCGAATGACTAGTTGGCTGAATTAATTATTATGCGACGTATTAGATAAGAATGCATATAATGTTTGCCCTGTATGCGGTTAATGTAATTCGCACGGGATAAAAAGTGCATTGTTTGCTTACCAGTAAGTCAGGATTTTGAAGAAGGTCAGCAGATATTAAAAAGAGCGCGAGCAACTTCGGAAACCTAGATAGAGAGGGAGTGAATTACTTATTAACCGTCCAACACTTCCCTACGCTTGTTTGGGCGATGTGTTAAAATAAAAATATTGTACAGGTTGTTAAGTACTTAACCATCGAATGACGCTTTATGTTGTTTACCAATAAACACCGAAAGTGTTTTTTCAATTCGAGGTTGTGATGATTGTGACTACAGTTAAATCTTTTTGAAATAAAATTTAATGCACAGTACAGACAAGTGACGGCGGATTTTTTTCAATTGTTGGTGGATTATTAAAGCGCTGTAAAAGGATTTGCAGCGAATTTCAAGCTTCCTGGATTGATTTGGCAGTTCAAACAAAAGGTTATGATCTTTTTCAACAAAGAAGCGATCGGCATGTCACATAGCTGTTGGTGGATTTGACTGCTCATCACGCTTCGCCATCGTGATGACAAGGATTAATAATTTGTGTCAGTGTTAGCATTTAAGTTATGTTTTCATTGACTGATTAGTTTGTTTGGGTGCTTGTGTAATATGGTTTCAGCATTTATAATACCGTTGAAGCAATATATTAAAGTTAGGTGTTTTACGAGGACACTATTTATGTATTGAGAATAAAAAAAATAAACAAATGAATTTGATGAAAAATACTTTTATTGCTTTTCAAAATAATCGCCTTTAAGATCTATACACTTTTGCATGCGATTGAACCACCCTTCAAAGCACTTTGTTCAGTCAGAAGATAGTAGCTCTAAAACATGCGTTTTGAAGGCCTCAACCGCTTCTTTGGGCGATGAAAATCGTTGTCCACACAGTTTATCTTTAATTACTGGAAACAAGAAGAATTCATTGGGTGCCAAGTCGGGGCTGTAAGGCGGATGACCCATCAGTTCGATCGTTTGTGTGTCCAAATACTCGTGTGTTGCATGTGATGTGTGTGAGCTCACACTGTCACAATGCAAAATGATTCGTCGTTTTGGGTTGGTTTCTCTCAACTTACCGAAAACTTCAGGTAAACAAATTAACGGCCTTTTGATTTTCGAGAACCACAGTTGTCACAGGACCGGTTTTTGCGAAGAAAACGCCACCATTTGCTTCTTAACACTTTGAGAACGAACAACTTCTGTTGGCTTTGCTTCTCATTGAAACACCCAAACTGCCGACTGGCCTTTTCTTTCTGGCTCATATGCATAAATCCACGACTCGTCACCTGTGACGATGTTGTATACCGCTTTGGATAAACCACAGTTGCATTTTAAAATCATTTTATGGCACCAATCGACACGAGCATTTTTTGGAGCATCTGTTAACAAATGTGGAATCCAACGCACACACAGCTTCCGAACACACAAATGTTCGTGCAAAATCTTATGTATGCTGGTCATACTAATGCTTAAACATCTCTCGATTTCTTGATATGTCACATGACGATCTTCTTCAATTAGTTTTCGCACAGCATCATTATTTTCTGGCTCAACGACCGATTTTGGACGAGCTTTTTTAACTTTGTCCGTGAGCGAACTACGTCCACGTTTGAATTCAGTGTACCAGCGATATACAGTGGCTGTGGATGGCGCTTTATCGCCAAAAGTTCAATTCAATGATTGATGCATTGTTCTTGAGTTAGACCACGTCGAAAGTCATAATAAATCATAGCTCGAAAATTTTCGAGTGTTAATTCCATATTTTGGCTGAGATGAAATTTTAAACACTGCAAAAAACACAAATAGTGCTCCCTCGTTCTGAGTACCTATAACCTCAAAAATGTCAAACCTTACAATGGCAATTTTAGATTTCACCTGGCAATACCAGTGTTGCCAGTTCTCAATACATAAATAGTGTCCCTCGTAAATGTTAGTTGTTTTTTATTCAAACTAGAAAGTATTGATGGTGGGTGAGATTCCAGCATATGCTGGACTTTTCAGGATTTGGTAAAGTAGGTTTAAATCAAGCATTAATGACACCTTGTGCTGCTTTAAGAGCACGTCTGAGTACTCACAACCTTGAGATTCCCGCGATTATGATTAGACTGCCTGTCTTTTAATTTTTTTCATACAGGAACCTCATATATAGAAATTTCCCACAAAGCCCTCAGCCTCTCAAGACCTTTGTGAATTTCAACTCTACTTTGTGATAAGTATGCTTCTGATAATATTCAGGACAGCGGTGTTAGCTATTAAGAGTGGGATTAAGAAACGCAGGTTTAGAGTGTGCGCGGAATATTGAAGCCTTAGTCGGGAAGTTGTGGTACTTAATTGCTAATAGATATTAATTAGATTATTGATCGAAAATGAACCGATAAGTTGTCCTAATTAAGCGGCTCAAATAGAGCAATTTACATAATTGTTAGCACTTGTTTGTTTTTTTTTGTGTACTACTTTTCCGTTATCTAGAAAACTACAATAAAGCTTTATTGTAACATCTTCTTGTATTTATTGGTGCCGAACCTTGAACTAGTATGTGAATCACCAGGCTTAACATCTGTTGACATACGATTTAATTAACATAGAAAATGCTACATTGACACTCATGTGGAGCATGCTGTAGAAAGATGTCAGGATTTTTAGGCAAGCACAATGGAATGCAATTGATTAAAGTGTCAACAAATTTAGAAGAAGTTCGTTTGTATAAGATAGGGGTTTTACTTTTAATGCATGCATTTTATAAGAAGCTTGTGATAAACGACCATCAAAGATCGCTTGTTTATCTACAAATTACTGTCGGTATTAGTTGTGAAGGACTGTGGTGTGAATTACATTACATCACTGATACCAGGACACCCGCAAGACCGCGAGTTTTGAATTTTATGGTAGTATTATACTGCAAGATTGAGGTCAATGATTGGCATTGAAGTTGAGAAGCTGCTATGTTTGCGATTGTATTTCATTCAATACATATGTATGTTACCTAATAATTTAGGAGATAAACATATTTATTTAAATGGCTTTAAATAGATGCTTTCTGTACTGTTTAAAAGAAGCTCAGGTTATAAAGTTATAAAACTCCGCCAAAGAAGAGTAAAATAAGCAGAACGGGGACGGTGATGTTGGTTCTGATACTAGAAGACAAATATTAGAGAGTAACCGTGCTTTGTTGAGTAATATTAATTCAATGCAGAAAAGTAATAGAGAATCAGTTGAAAAGTTTGATTGTTTATTGAAATTAGTTAAGGAAAATGTTACTTCTAATATTAAAGAAATTACTAACGGCGTGTAGTCGAGCGTTATGCAATGGATGATCAGATGTTACTTAGTATAAAGGAAATTAAAGAAACCGTTAGGAATTTCGATTGCGGGTAGCAGTTGTGTTGAAACGAATGTGAAAGTGGAAGTTAAGTCCAAAAATAAATGCCAGTAGGCGAAATAGAGATTTGTCCTTTATTTCGTTGTTTAGAGAACTAGAAGGGCCAAATGTCATTTAGACCGGGAGATTTAAAACACCATATTGCTTTTATAAATGAATTAGAGGAGATTATTCTAGAAGTTGATGTCCTAGAGCATAAATGGGTTACAATGGGTATTAAGACTCTTAAAGCTAGAGCTTCAGATTGGGTCTTTATATGGAAGGAAAAATTTTCTATGTTTGATGATTTTGTTATTTTTTTTAGGAAGACATTGGGGACCAGAGAAGCACCGTGAGGCATTTGGTGAATATAAGTCAGGATCTAGGGCGGATTATTTTTTGAAAATTATTAAAGAAATTAAGTACTTAGATCATGAGTTTTTTGAACAAGAAATCTTAAATTGGCGGCGTCGTATTTCGATTTCGAAATTAAAAGAGAATTGTGCAGTGGAGGTTTTCGGACTTTTGACAAGGTGGAATCGTATTTGAGAAATTTAGATGAAATTTTGAAAGAGGAAAACCCGGTACATGGAAGTCGTAGTAATCCAAGACCGTTTATAAAATGAGTTTCAAAATAATTAGGATGTAGGGTGGAGGAAAAATCGTCAGAGTGAGAACGTGGCTAGGAATTTAGAGGATAGACATGTAAATTCGAATATGGATACACAGGAAAGAAATGTAAATTGTATTCAAGTATCAAAAGGAGACTATGTTAACAATGAGATATGCATACATATTGTAAAGTCTGAACGCTGAATGGATTTTTTGTTTAAAATGACGTCTGAGATTACTGAAAGCTTAACGGTGGCGAAAATTAATGAAAAAATAGAGGAAATAGAGATGAGGGGGATGTAGGGATCAAGTGGGCAATACGAGAAATTTTTGAAAGAGTAAATTCGTTCGAAGAAAGTGAAAAGAAAAATTTGGAAATGTTGAAATTTGAATTTTTAGGACTATTCTCAGATGGGCTTGGTGAAATTAAGGGGTATTATTACGAAATAAAAATCTCTTTTACACAAAACCATATCCCGTGCTGCAAGTGTTCCGCAATGAATTCGGAAGCAAATTCGCAAGTTGGAAGAGTGGAAGATTATTTGTGAGAAGCAGATTGAATATGTCAATCATCTTGTTGTTGTGAAAAAGAAAAATGGAAGTTCACGCGTATGTGCAGATGCAGGATATTTAAATCAGCAAATGATAAAGTATCACGTTATCCATTGAAACCAGTCAGAATCAATGTATGAAGTTAGACCTGGGGCGATCTATAATATACTGAATTTATCAAGTTCATATTGGCAAGTGAAATTGTACAAACTGCATAGAAAGTACACAGATTCATGTTTAAAGGAACCACATTAGAATTTCGGGTGTTGCCATTCAGATTAGTTATTTCTGTGGCTATAGTTTTATCCGCGCATTGAAATATGTATTGGGAGGAAGAAACCAGTAGTTTTGTTATTCTCTACGTCGATGTTTGTTGGTCGTGTCTCAGTTGGAGTGCATCACTTTAAAGTTGAAAAAGTGTTGTTTTGTGAAAACCAAAGCTACGTTTTTGGGTCATATGATTACATGCAAGGGCATTCCAGTTCATATTCAGCTAATTTTGAATTTTCAAACCATAAGCAATGTTAAAATTTTAAGAAACTTTCTAGGTCTAGTAGATTACGATTTTCGTTTTGTAGAAAGATTTTCATATTTGACTCTAGGGCTAAATCATTTACTTAAAACGAACGCCAAGTGGTGTTGGTCTGAGAAAGAATATTAGGTATTTAGTAAGATTAAAACGGCATTTTCCAATGTCGTGATGTTGCATCATTCAAATTCTCATGGACATTTTATGCACGTACCGATGCATTTGCATACGCTATTGGAACGTGTTTATATCAAAATAATGAAAAAGGTGGTGTGAATGTTATTGCTTATTATTTTCGAATCCCCAATGGAGCGGAACGAAATTATTCAGCCACCAAGAAGGGGCATTAAGTGTGGTAGTTGCCTTAAAATATTGGTATATCTTGCTGTTGGGTCATGATATAACGGTTATCACTGATCACAATGCATTGACTATTTAAATACATCTCATTTGTTGAATTCAAGATGGCTGAGATGGAGCTTATTTTTGCAATGGTTTTTATTGAAAATAGAATATTGCACCGCGGCGAGTACTTTCCTAGCGGACATATTATCGAGGTGTTCTGAAGGTGAAAATGAATTGGTGAAGCAGCACCAGCTCACTGTGATTGAAATAAATATTTTCAAGAAACTATTTTAAAATATATTTGAAAATTTAGCTTATTTGAAAGAGGGTCAGGCAAACGATTATGCTATTAATAGAATTTGCAACAATTTTGTAAGGATATAGTCTCAGAGCGAACAAAGAAATGGTTTGTATACCACGAAGGGTTAATTTTCAGGAAGGGAAAAAGTATTGTTTCCGGGTATAGGTTATGGGTGCCGAAAAAGGAAGTGAGTGAATTGGTATCTTAATTTCATATTCAAAATGGGCATTTTCGGTCCGAAAAGTGCTATTTAGCATCAACACGTGATTTTTATTGGCCAAAAATGTAACGATCCGTTAGGAAACTAGTAGGAGGATGTAAAATTTGTCAGAAATCAAAGCTTTCTCCTTGATGTAGTGAAATGCAGGCTGAATCGGTGGGGGGCCTAATTGCACGATCAGTTTTGACTTTATGGAACCCTTATCTAGTTCACATGGGGATGTGACGTATTTTTTTGTAATGTTGGGCGTATTCAGCAAAAGGTTTGCCTATTAGTTCCAGTGAAAAAAGTCAATGCGGATTTGATGATAAGGTGTCTTCGAAATTATTTTGTGATTGTTGGAAAACCGATAATGCGACTCAATTCCATAGTAATAATTACCTTAGGGTGATGGCATTTGAAGGAATCAAATTTGTGCATACCTCGGGATATTTTGGACAAGGCAATATGGTAGAATATAAGATTGGAGCTTCTAGTTTTCTTAGTTCATGTGAACAACTTCCGACTTACTGTAGTTTGTCAATTAGTTAAGATATATGTAGAGTATAACGTTCTTAAACTTAAGCTCAAAATTGTGCATCAATAATTATCGTTTAAGTTGGAGTTGGTGTGACAAGTACGCCCCTGATAATATTCAAGACGATAGTGTTAGCTATTAAGAGTGTAGTTTAAGAGACGCAGATTTAGAGTGTGCGTGGGAGATGGGAGTATTAGTCGGGAGGTTG
Organism: Platerodrilus igneus; assembly: GCA_036346225.1. NCBI lineage: Eukaryota > Metazoa > Arthropoda > Insecta > Coleoptera > Lycidae > Platerodrilus > Platerodrilus igneus. Next base: position 901,304 of record JARFIW010001213.1, read on the forward strand.
TGGTGTAAGGTGATCTTGTATCAACCGCATTTAATTGTTAATAGATATTGATTAAATTCTTGATTGAAAATTAGATCGATAAGTTACTATAATTATGCGGCTCAAGTAGAGCAATTTACATAATTGTATGCATTTGTTTGTTTTTTTTTTACTACTTTTTTGTTATTTTACAAACTATAGTAAAGCTTTATTGTAACATCTTGTTTTATTTCTTGATGTCGAATCCTGAACTCGTATGTGAATCACCTGGCTTGACATCTGTTGACATACGCTTTAATTAACATCAAAAATGTTGCAAACTTTTGCGCTAATAATGGATGCGGATTGATTTTAATCGCATTGTACTGTCGTACAAAACATGCTATTGTTTTACCTTTAAAAAATAAAACTGGTCTGGAAGTTACCAATGCAACGAAGAGTATATAGAAGTTGATGCTACAGGACAGGAAGAATATCACATCGACATCGATTTGCAAAAGGATTTTGCTAAAGAATTCTGTAACAGCTCGTTTAAAAAACTCTTGCAAAAATATAAGGTAAAGCATTATTTTACATATTTTGTAGTCGAAGCAAATTTGACCGAACGATTGATTATCCCATTAAAAACAACTTGTATCAGAGATTCTACTTGAAGTTATAGATGGTTGGATATTTGATCTAAAGTTATAGAAGAGTACAACAACACCATGCACTGCTCAACTAGAATGACCCCAGTGGAAGCAGAACAGCCAAAAACAGTGAAACTTGTCATCGCTGGCAGTGATGCTACACATCAGAAAAAGTTACTGAATGTTGGACATAATATTCCGCATTTCTAAATTTAAAGTGTTTTTTTTATAAAGGGCACTGCCCTAATTTGACGATGGAATTGTTCAAAATTAAAAAAGTGCAACTAACAAACCCAATTATATATCTATTTAAAGATTTGGAAGGAAAGCACACCTTAGGGTCTTTTTACGGTGAAAAGATTCAACTCACATTTGTCCCAGACACAAACCTAGTAGAAAAATTTATAAAAAAGAGGAAGAATAGTCGAAAAGTTTTAGTGCAATAGCTTATGGTGGCAAAAGTTGAATCCCATAAACAGATTTGCTTTAGTATATATTTGGAGTTTGTTATAGGTTTGGTTATTTATGGTTTAGTTCTTAAAGAAACAATATGTATTATATTTTAGCTATACGAGGCTTCAACTGTAGAATAAGCAATTTTTTTTATTAAAGAAATAGCGAAACTAAATACCAAAACCATCAAATTATGGCACCAAATTTTGGACATGTCTTTGACGAGTATATACTTACCAGCCAGAGTTGTGGAAGAATTTGGAATTCAAGATTTGAAGCAGCTACAAAAAAAGAATAATCAAGCAATTGTTTGTTACATTTAAATAATTATTTTAATTGCGTTGTGCAAAATGTTTTAATTTTACAAAATGTCTTTTAGAAAAATTGTTATACTATTATTTTATTTTTTTGTTGTAATTAACCCTATTCTTACGTAGTTATTGTAAGAAACGTTCACTATTAGGACAGTTACTTCTGAACGTGCAGACCCACATGCCCAAATACATCAAAAGATATCTTTCGACAAAGTAACTGAAGAACAACAATACCATGTAAGCTTTAAACACAAGCAAAAGTATAAAAATAATTGCACTTACATAAGGTTCTACAGTGAAAAATTAAAATCACTTTAAACACTTTGAACTGTACTTAGAAAAAAAAACACTCGAACACTTTAACACAATAAAAAAATTAAAATCGCTTTAAACGCTGAGGGCTACTTAAAACCACTAGTTCGCTTTAAACACAATGAACACTGAGAACTTCATAACTGCGACTGGTCAAATTTATACAAAGTTTAGTTGAAAATATTTCATATTTTGATAATATTAAGGCTGACTTCTAATACTTTATCGTATTGATATTTACACAGGAAATGCACTCAAGTAAACACTGTAACCAATATGGGTTGATAATGACTCGGTTTCTTCTAATTTTGTCGTACATACAAACAAATTTAAAAATGGAATAGAACTTTATGCTGTTTAAATTAAACAAAGCAGAAAATTCTTTGATATGGAAAAATACCCGGAGGAGGGGATGTGGGAAGTGAGAGGATGATTGAGGTAAAAAGACGATGGGATATACGGACAATGGAGGTAAGATGATGATGGAGGATGGAGGACAATGGAGGTAAGGGGATGATGGAGGTATGAGGACAATAGGGTTAATAGGATGATGGAGGATAGAGGAACCTATACAAACAGGGAAAACTCGAATTATATTCGACTTTGAAACTGTTATTTTCCACTATATTCTCGATGTGTGAGTTTTAGTTGCTTACAAGATATTATTAGACATGAAGATTTAATAACTTGAAATTTAAACAGTTTATTTACTTTTAAAACTGGTACATTAGATATGGTTATAACTATATATCAAGATAGAGATGCGCGTATGCGACCACTAGTAGTATATAAGACAAAGGAGAAAATACTCAAACCCCAGTATATTAGATATCGAGTCGATTAGAAGTACAAATTAAAAATGATGGATGTTTCCTGTGTTGACGTTACAAGTGTTGGAGTACTGCAGTCAGATTTTAACAAACTGGTAGGTAAGACCATCTATACATTGAGTGATTTTAAACAATTTTGTCATAACCATATCTTGGAAATTAGGTTTGATTTATATGACTACCAGGGACCATTCATACTAATTATTTACAACTGTAGAATGTGTCAAAATTATGCCACAATAAACAGCTACTCCAAATAGAATTTTTTTTGCAATTTTCAATTGAAATTTATAATCAAACAATGTTCACAAGAAGCCAAAAGCGTAAGTAAGGAACAGTTTATCTGGTGGAAGTGTTGTAGAAATACAACTGGATTGTAAATTCAAATTGAAATATGCAATCGAAACATTTAATAGGAATGTGTGAGTGGTAAATACATTTCAAAAAGAGAATTTTTTTAATATTGAAATTGAGAAAGACGAAATATTATGATTATAAATGGGTGTAAGTGCTTCAAGCTATTAAACATGCGAAAACTAATATGTTTAAAATAGAAGAGTTAAATTGTAGAAGCTTTACAGAAGTTTAGGAAGAATTTATAGGTGTTATACCAAATGTAAGTGGAAATACAACAGATGAAAAAAGTTATAATTTTATTAGAGTGAGAGTCATTTGTTTAATGATAGTAGCAATCAGAACTATTTAACCATTATGGAAATAGTTATGTGTTACTCCAATCTATATATATAGATGACGTAGGTGATGGAAGGTCGCTCACATAATTATTTAGAAGTTTGTATATTCCCGATTCATTTTTTAAATGTATAAAACGTTTGATAATTATTTGTTTTTATCATGTTTTTATTCTTAGTTTAAAGGTGGTAATTTTATAGAAGTTAGTCGTTCTAAACGAGGATGGAGGCTAGAGCACGATTTAGGCAAGAGGACCATAGAGGATGGGAGGCGATGGAGGATGATGGAGTACGGAGGATGAGTAAGTATGTGGGATAAAGGAGGAGATAGTATAGTGTAACCGACCTGAGGGTGGCACGAACGCCCTCTCTAAACAGGACACTGGGCTCCATGCTCTAACATCTAATGGCAGTGGCTCAATGATATCTACGTTGTGTTGTTATTATGTGACCCAAATTCACACTGGGAAAATGGCATTAAGGCGGGAAGGTTTGAAATAAAACTACAGTATTTACATAGCCCTACTTTTACTCAAAACAATAGCCACTAAATAGGTCATTCGTATGTAAGCATAGAAAAATAAAATTCAAAGCAAACGATTCCGTACTCAATCTGGGCGATTGGGGAAAGAGCATGGTAGAGAAAACTCCAAACTGCCCTCACACTTCCAACTGCATTTGGCACATGTCGCCAAGAGCAGGTGACGTACAAGTACCCAGATCACCAACACTAAATTTGATTGGATATCAACTGCTACCCAGACATACCACACATGACGACTGAAGAAACGTTAGTATAGTCCAGTTGGTCGTTTCTGGAAGGTACTGAGGTCAGACAACTAATACTACCCAGCTGAACTTGAAGAGGAGGGACACTATGAAGGTAACCTGTACCTTGACTACCCATGTTCCTCCTCACACGAACATCAAATGTTAGTAATATTCAATAAGGCTCAAATACACGCGCCCACATACTCACATTAACCGTTTCCAGCCCGTGTTACAAAATATTTCACAAAGCTAGCCGACTTCCTATTATTTACAAAAGGGTATCACTACAAGTACATTGACAAAACAACATGAATCGCTGAAATGAACTTATGGTATGATTGCGTATAGTTAAAAAAAGGCGTTTATTATTGAATAGACTATCTCCAGCGTAGTCATAAATGTAAACGTGAAGGCACGAGGTGGTCGGTCGTATCAGAGGTTCAATTACATACTCGCATTAACCGTCTTCAACCCATGTTACAAAATATTTCATAAAGGCTAGCTGACTTCCTACTATTTGAAAAAGGGTATAACTACAAGTATATTGACAAGACAACATGAATCGCTGAAATGAACTTATGGTATGATTGCGTATAGTTAAAAAAACGTTTATTATTGAATAGCTATCTTCAACAAAGTCATAAATGCAAACGTGAAGGCACGAGATGGTCGGTCATACTGGAGGTTCAATTTAATTGCATCATAACAATTATCACAAACATTAAATTCAAGTTAATTATATAGGAACATCGGATAGATGATAGGATAACCACAAACCAACATTAAGTTTAAATCAAGATGTGAGCGATGCAGTTGTAAATGTGTTTATAAGCTGAAATGAAACAATTACATAATTATCACAGGTAAACCATTCTAAAATATGCTTGTAACAAATACGTACCAACTTCAACAATACAAAAGCCAAGATTCAGGCTTTAAATTCACATAAATGCATGTCATCATAATATATTCAATCTAGTAAGCAAAAGTGAAGAATAATTTATTATGATTGCATCAACTAAGTAAATGTGCTTTAAAAATTAAACAGATCAAGTAGCATTAAAATTACAAACAAAATATGAATAACAACCTTATCATTAATTCCAGTACTATCTTAAAACACAAGTTAATAACATGAAACAATTACTCAAGCTGTGATGCAATCAGATAACTTAAAAATAGAATATAATTAAAACATCACCTTTAATAAAACTGCCAAATGAAGCTTCTAGACCTTCCATTTTGAAATGTTGAAGTCAGTCACTTAAACTTGTCGACCAGATCGATCGCGCCTACATTCCCAGCGCCCCCTATAACGTAACTCCTGACGTCACGGAATGCGTTCAGAAACCCGCAAGTGGTTACTGATCTGTTAAAACAAAAACCTTTGAATATCGAAATGTACATTATAATATTTGCAATAATTATCAACCAAGAGAATCGACTTAGGAAATACTACGGATCATTACAGTAGGATGAGTAAGGGGGGAAGGGGATGGTGGATGGAAGAAGACAGACGATGTTAAAGGATAAAAGATGAATAGAATGAGGAAAGAGGACGAAGGGCGATGGACGTAAGGGGACTATGGAGGATGGAGTCGATTGAGGTAAGAGGACGGTGGAAGATGATGGAGGATGTAGGATGAGAGAGGATGGAGAATGAAAGAGGAGGGAGAATAAAAAAGGATGGAGGATGAGAGAAAAAGTGGATGACGGGGAATGAATAGAACAAAGATGAGTGCAAAGGACGTTAGAGGTAAAAGAACTATGGAGGTTGGAAGACTTTGGAGGTTGGAGGACAATATTCATATCCATATCCACTTTTCTTTTGGCTTTCATTGTGTTTATCACAAACCAAGCTGTAGCCTTTTTTTCAAACTATTTTAAAATCCAATATTATAAGCTTGTTATCCTGTATCTTTTCCAGTTTGTAACATTCACATACAAGAATCGAAAGGAAATTAGTTCAAAGTCCAAGTTAATAAATCCTTAAGTGGTTTACAATGATGTTACTTAAACATTCTAACAGTTGCCATGCAAGTACAAAACAGATTTAAAGGCCAAATAATTATTGTATTTCTGGGTTTTTCTGTTCGTATATTAGACGCTGCCTGATATTGAGATTATTCACTCTTTCATACAGCAAGTTCGATCTTAAAACGTGTATTTCGAAGTTTTTAACATTGGATTGTTATAGAAAAATAGAATTCAAAATGTTTGCATGCGAGTTATTTTCTGCTAATTTCACACGGAAAGATAGTCTAAGCAGTAACCATGCTAGCGACCACGATTTGGTAACTATTCCCGGAAAACGTGTTGTCTTACCTGCAACATCGGAACTATTGCATAAGCAATGTAGGGGCGAGGTGCTTATCTGTGATGTCTGCTACATCACGTTTTCCCGGAAAAATATTTTGAAAGTTATCGGGAGGTCGTACACGGATTGGAATCGTCGACATCGGTAGACGTTAAAAGCGCAGGACCGGATGACACGGACCCTTTCACTTCTATAATCATTTTTTGTTTTTAATGTGTTTTTATTTTTGTTCAAAGATGGTAGTATTATAGAAATTAGTGCTTTAAAATGAAGATGGAGGGTGGAGGACGCTTGAGGCAAGAGGAGGATGGAGAACGATGCAGGTAAGAGGACGATGGAGGTAAGTGGACGGTGGAATACGATGGAGGATGGAGGACGATAGAGATAAGAGGAAGGTAGAGGAAGACGGACGATGGAGGGTAAGTGGATGGAGATGGACTGATGATGATAAGGGATGGAGGATTAATAGAACGAGGATGGAGGGCAAAGAACGATGGAGGTAAGAGGACTAAGAAGGATGGAGATCGATGGAGGTAAGAAGACGATGTAGGATGAGAGAGGATGAAAGAAAGATTTGGATGTGAGTTATGTTTGCTACCTTTGCTACATTCCAAATTTGGAGATGTACACTTTTAAATTTGTGAATGAATTTTTGCCATTATTTTTAAAATAGACTTGTGCATTTCCGTCATTTTGGACAGTTGCGTTTGCGCAAAAGGAATGCGCAGACGCGAAGTGATGGCGCAAGTGCGCGGTATGTAACACGACATAATTAGCCAACGAGACGTCGAACGGTGACGTTTGCCTGTGTCGTTCTTTTGTCTTTTCTCTTTCAGCATGTAGGTTTCCTCTTTATCTTGCTTTATCGTTGCCTTCATCTTTATTCCTTCGTCCTACCTACGAAGAAAGAAGAGGGAAGACGTTAAATCTGGTTTCAACGATGGCATGACGTAACCCACGCCAAAACGAGATACTTGGAAAATCGTGAAGCGTTCCACATTTTTAAGTGAGTACATTTTATCTTTTTAAGGTGCAACTTGTATCATTGAAAACATATTTGGTACGTGATACAATTTGACACGCATTTATGTCGTAATATCTTTGTTGTGCAATAATGTAAACGTGGATAGTATCAATGTTGCGAACTGTGGAAGTGGCTCTGAACGCGCGACGCCGGGGTTGTAACACCTTCACCCGGAAGTTTAACTTAAACCGTCATCGTGTTAGCGTTTCTGATTTGGTAACCCCTCTGGGAAAACGTGCTTCCTCACCTGCACATCGGAAAAATTATCTATGCAACGTAGGGGGAGGTGCTTACCATGTAAGGCCTACAACACCACGTTTTTCCGGAAAGATATTTTGAAAGGTCATCGTAAGGACGTAAGCGGATTGGAACCTTCGACGTCGGCAAACGTAAACGCGCACGACTGGATAATGTGGAACCCTCCACCTCTATAGTATTTTTTGTGTTTTTATTCTTAGTCTAAAGGTGGTAGCCTCATAGAAATTAGAGGATTAAAACGAGGATGGAGCAGGGAGGACGATGGAGGGTTAAGGAATATGGAGGATTGAGGATAATAGAGGGTGAAAGTTGATAAACGATGAAGGTAAGAGGACGATGGAGATGCAGAGCGATGGAGGTAAGAGGACGATCGAGGATGACGTAGGATGAGAGAGGACGGAGAATAAAAAAGAGGAAGGACGAAATGGAAGGCTGGATAAGAAAGAAGGATAGAAGATTACGGAGGATGGAGAATGAGAAAGATTGGAGAATGATGATGGAGGGCAGAGGATCATAGGGATGTAGGGCAATGGAGGTTGGAGTACGATGGAGGTAAGGGGATAATAGAGAAGGATACCAATGGAGAATGGAGGATGAGAGTGAATGGAAGATGAAAGAGGAGGGAAGATGGAAAGGAAGAAAGGTGATGGAGTATGAGAGGGGATGGGAGTGAAAGAGAAGGCAGGATATAAAAGAAGGGAAGATGTAGAGGTGAGCGAACGATCGAGGATGGAGGATAAAAAAGGGGGATAATAAAAGAGGAGAGGGGCGTGAGAGAGAACACAGAAGGAGGGACGACAGAGGATGTGGGAGGAGAAGAGGTTGTTACATTCCGGTTTTGCTTTTAAACTTTACTTGACTAAGATAAGCAATTAATTATTATCTCGTCTATATTCCAAATAAAATCATTGCCTCAGTTCATATCCTGCTCTGGCGAATCTAGTGTTTGAACATTAATATTTGGTTTCCTAATTGTAGTTAGATGCATTTAAATCATTTATTCTAAGTAGTCCCTATTCATACTTGATTATACTATCAATTTGATAGTTTCGTGAGTACCTTCATTGAATATTTGTTGCACAGATAAGCTATCAACACTCGTTGCATTGGATTTTATTTATGAATTATTCATTCTGTTTTCTAATACCAACGGTTTTCGTTGGAGTACTGTTTCTGTCCTTTGTACAATTACCGTGAGGATTGTACAAAAAATTATACGAGGTAGGTATTCGTTAACGGTTTTCTAGATTGGTTAGTTGGTTTTCCGCCTACATTCTCTCTCCTCGACGCCACGTAGATGACTCACTTCTCATAAACTGGGTTTGTAACCAAGACTACTGACTGAGAAACACGTTTGGTGACGCCGACTCTCCGGTTTCGCTTAGCTAAAATTTATGGTTGCTGTGTATTGCTACTGGCCATTTAATCCTCGTGAAGGAAATCGTGAGTTTTTGAAAATCTCACATTACTAATCCCGTGACTTCCTAAACTTTCTACGGCTGTCACGTTGTATATTGTTATTAACCAACATTACTAATACTGATTAGTATTAAGAACACCCCAGCGGCGTTGATACGTTTTATCATCTAGCCTTCAGCCTAATATAATTTAACTACGCAGGTTTTAAATAACTAAAATGTATGTGGTACGATACCGGCCCACGATCGTGTCTCTTGTCACGCGACTTATACTACCTAAAAGTGTAGGATATCTAATTATTAGTACTGTTTTACAATCAGTCATCTAGGTTCTCATTTACTATAAGTGATATGTTTGTTGTATGTGTTAAGAATACGGTTACGTGGTTGTGTGCTGCATACGAACACTGTTTAGTGTAATCTTTGTCCCATTTGTAACCATATTTTGAAATAATAATATAGAAAAGCAATTACTTATACCAGAAAAGTGTTGTCTTTATTATTGCCCAAGGTCCCGGGTTCGAATCCCGACACGATCCGCTTGAAAAATGTTAGGCGAGCATTTTTCACAAAAATACACCCTCGTTCGGATGAAAGGTAAAATGGAGGTCTCGTGTGTGTGTTGTCACGCACGTTAAAGATCCCTACCTTGCTTGGAACAGCAAGGGTTCGGCAAAATTCCAAATTTTTCAGGTAAAAAAAACTCGCCTCTTGGCCAATGTAGTACCTTCGGGTGGAGCATTGGAAAATCACATGTAATGTCTTTATTATTTATATCGATATACGTGTATTCCTATTATTTTTTTTGACAGACTAATGTTCTGTCTTTGTTTGTGCTAATTATTTAATTTTTATTTCAGAGAGACGTTTCGGTTTTTTTTCTTCTTGGGTTTTGTTTTCGATTACTTTCCCACGCTCAGTCTCCGATTGACGTTAGTCCGGCATCTCTTTTTTGAGTACGTAATTTTGTGCGATTCTTTACTTTAATTGGGTTTTCTTTGGTTCATCCTACCCGCACGGTTTACCGTAACAAGGTAGTGTATAGAAGTGCTAGAAGGAACATATAGCATCTACTCCTACATAAACAGAATTATTTACACTATCTAAATATACAAAAAATCTAGAAGGCCATCGTAAGGAAAAAGTAGTTAACTATTGCTACTAAAAATGTAGAAGATTTAGTAGTTAACCTTTGTTGATGCCATTAAATTGATATATGTCAGAAATATAACACCACCAATTTTCATAAAATTTGTGGGTGCTCAGTTCACGATTTTGTGTTTTTGTGGGGTGTCACCTTTTGTTTGGTTAATGCATAGAGACAACAAATGTGTATAATTTATTTACATTGACTGTAAGAAATATATAAAATAGCAGTTACATAAGATCCTACATGCATATGCAATATACAAATGTCCTTGAATTTATGCCTTTATGCCTTTAGCGTTAGAAAACTTATAGTGCGGATTTAAATGCATGTAATGTTTGTACACAAAAATAAAGGAAATTTGCGCACTGTATTTACTTTGAACTTTGATGCGTGTTGCTATTAAGAAACACGCCTCAAAAAGAAACCTATGTTAAAGGTATTAACATAGGAGTAAGTACTCACAGATACGTTGTCGCCTAGGATCTGCAGGTAACAGTTTAGTTGGATTGACATCGGTATACGGTGCTCTACGTGGCAGGTCGATCAACGCCGGTGCCATGTACTGTGTGGGTTCCCTCATCGCTGATACGAGGCGTGGAACGGCATACTGATGGCGGGATTCTTAAAAGGCGTCGGAACTGGGACGTGGTGTGGTATTCACACGTCCAGGTAGTTAGGTCCGCTTTAGTGATGATGGGCGGTGAACACATGGGTTGCATACCTACAAATTGAATGCGCCATATGAGAGGCTTGTTTCTTAAAAGAGTACGGAAAACACTTTTTAATACCGTGTTGTTTTGAAGAATTGTTTCGATATGTCGTTTTGAATCAATGTCATACAAGATTAGAACATCCTGGAGCAAGTTTCAAAATCATAATTTTTCAAAAAACGTGGTTCTATATTCACACACATTAGGTATTGGTATATTAAACGTTATTTGACTATTTGTATTCTACATGTTGGTTTGTATACTGTTATGTATTAAGATTTATGAGAGAAAATGAAGTAATTTTGAACCTTTGCAGAACTTTTGACTGCAATAATCAAAGCAACCTTTGCATTACATCCCTAATTATTCAAAATAAAAAATTCTGTAAAGGCAGGCGTAATTATCATAAACTTTTGTCAATTGCAAACATTTCATTATGGTCAACTTAATTTTTATATGCCCATGTCAGGGACGATACGCTCCTATTGTCAGTGTAGAAACAGCGGTAGAAATACACCAAGATGACGAAGGTTCGCATTTCTAATAAAAGATTCCCTATGCCTAAGGAGGAAAAATAGCGATAACTAGATTTACTGATCGCATATTCACACATACCAACATGCCTCTCGACTGACAAAAAATGCTTTAATGAATTTATATGCAGATTTGTAATAAATAAATAAATGGTAGTGTAAATACTTATGTTCTGATCCTCACTCTATCCGCTGCTATAGCATCTTAGCTTTAGACATGCTAGGTCAGTAGTTTAACCATTGATCCACATAGGTAGATGAGAAGTCTGACTAAAACGTTCTAACTAAAATAACAAGCCAGTGTTTATTAGAAACCAGACCAGAGCCTTACATTTTCGTCTAGTACCAGATTACAATTCAAATATAAGGTCTTCCGGTTACACTCTCAGCGAGCCACGAACTTGACATCTACGCGCCTGTCTACATTCTCCATGGTTTTACCAAAAATGGCATTATTCATGAGTTTGAAAAGGTCCTACTCAAAGGCGTTGTTGGTACAAGTGCGAAGGCCTTTGTTCAATTCTAGATAAGACTTCAACTATGGAGATTGGTCAAATTCGAGTACCCGGTGGACGGCGGTCAACACTAATCCGTTCCTCACACACTGCTGTAGATTCCGGTAGTGGATGATGTAGTGGCCTTCGTCTTCTAAGGTGGCGAGGAGCATTGGAGTCTTCGTTTCGAGGCAGAATAGCAGGTTGTGTGGAGATCGTGCAAATGTAGAGGGTATTCCAAATTGGTTTCCAGAATGAATCCTTTCGCAAAGTCCTTTGGAACATGTAAGGTGATGGCCTGGAAACCGGCTGCATCGGCAAGGTGCAGCAATCGGAATTCTTCAAGAGAGAGAGAGAGTCTGGCTCATGGCACAACCATATAAGTTTTTGGCGTTGTAGTAGGACAAATACTTGGACGGGGCTATACGATCAAACTCTTCCATGTACCTGTTGTTGGCGGCGGTGTAGCGTCTACTACGCGGGGTCAGTCCCCCATGATCCCAGACTTTATAAAATGGTACATGTCGATATCCGTGAGGAGCTCCAGTTTTACGCTGGTATATTTTAATATGGCGTTCCGGGTAACGAGGCTGTTGTCACATACTGGCACAGATCGATGTTATAAGTTGACATGCACACCTGGCCAAAGTCCTCGAAGATGTCTGCCAACAACAGCACATCTAGAAGTCACTATATTCCTCGAGTATGTTAAGACCAAAGTCGCGCCATACTTCTGCGCCCTCCCGTATTTGTCGGTGGTAATGGATGTAGAGGCGAGGTCATTGTAGAAGGCGGCCTGTGGTGGTAGGGCTGTTTCCTCCAATACTTCCATACTTTGTATGCAAGGGTTTGGAAACACGTCTTTTCTGGTAACCAGTTGGAACTTGTAGTCCTCGGGGAAGTGACATCTGACCTCTACAAACTGATCCTGGACCAAATTCTTCGCCAGTGTGTCCAACCTGGAAGCCATAATTGGAGAGTGTCGATAAACTCAAGTTGAATACAGGACTTGTCGGTAGTCTCTTCATCATCGTCCAAGGCTACCTCTGTATCGTATAGCCGTACAGTTTTCGAAAACGAGAAAACGAGAAACGTATACTTAAACTTTGAGCTTACGCTTGTTCAGAACTGTATGATCTTTTTACGGTTTGTTGAGACGAACACCATCCTTGTTTATTTTGGTTGTTGACCTCAAAGTTCAAATTTGTAAGAGCCAATCCTTTTTTGTTCCACAACCATATGTTTTGTTAACGGAGCATTTAATTTATTTTAGAAGGTACATAACGGCAACATGAGTTCTTCTACGTTAAAAGATAATATATGTAGGTGGTAAAATTAACACATAGGCTTAGATAGCCTAGCATAGATAATTAAATTCTCCATAAGAGAATATTTTACCGGAGAATATATTACCGGAAGAAACTTCAGTAAGGAATATGCTACTGGAGGATATGCCATCACAGGATATGCCATCCAAGGACTCTAGAAACTAAACGTGTTACAACGAAATATTGTAATACGCCACGAGGAACAGTCTAAAAATTTATCTGTAATCAGCTTACCATTCATTAATATTTTGAACGGGTTATTCAGGTAGGCTTTCTCGATAGGCATTTTGCTAATATTCTAAAATGATATTTATGTATGTTAAGAAGAATAAAAGAAAAGACACCTTTTACATACCAGGTACGACATTATGGCCTTAGAAAGGACATCTTTATCGGATGGCAGCATGTGCTCAAAGGACCGTTAGATATGACGACAAACAAAAATTTGTTCTGGTTTAAAGATAACCACACATTTTGAGAGAGGGACAAAACAAGAAAACTATCCTAAATGACAGATTTATATATACACCAGTTGTGTATTTATGGACATTATTCAAAGGTTTACCAATTGGAAAATTACATCTGATCTTAATTATTTATATTATTTATACAAAAGAAAGAATATTAAATTAAGACTAAAGATAGATGTATATAGTGTATTATTTAATAATACTAAAGGGAAATGTTACACAAATCAAAACTAACTTGTGATTATAAACGGTATTAGTATAAAATTAAGACGAATATTGCTTTTATATTGAAACCTTGTCAAAGGCCATATGAGCCTCTGTACCGCTTATATTTAAGCAGGTCGAGTAATAGGGGTACTGTCAAGACGTTAGGGGTCATGCTCGGCGGAATATAGCGCTGCTACAATACTATGGACAAAACAGGCAGCGTCTCGGTTTTTCACATTCACCACAGCCTTTTTAGCCTTTTTCCAGTCTGGAAGGGCAATGTAGGAGGACCCCTAAGTGATGATGTTCGAATTCATGGGACTTGTCGAGCATCTCCCGAGAAAACGTCGCATACACTTAGTCCAAGCCGCTCGGCCGGGTTATAATTTAATTCGTGGTATTGAAGCATATAGCTTCTTCGGTATCACCCAGGTCCATCTTTTTGTACATACCAAACACTTCTAAATTAATTTTAAGGGCCGCGTGGGCCTCTAGTGTGTTTCGGATCAACTCAAAATGCTGTTTCTGTTCAAGTAAAAATCTCCAATGTATCCGCAATCCGACAGATTATTGACGCGGTAGGTTGCGTTCTGGGACCGGAAGACTGACAATAACAGTTATATCGCTTCCTGCAGAAGGTCTCTCAATTCTGCCTTATTCGCGGCACTGCGCAAATGTCTAGGAAACTAGTGTGAAGAAATGTCCGTATTGCAATGCTTACAATGCCGTATGTCCTGTCTCTGACGCTTGTGGGCGGGCGCGTCACACGGTGCTCCACGTTTGACCGGCGTCGATGTAGAAGGGACAGTATCTTCTTGGAGGGAATACTGATGCCGGGTTAAATTATCTGAGTGCCCGAACTTCCAACCACAAATGTCGTACACAAATGGTGTTGGCGGTGATAATCCAGTCGGCGGAACAGGGACTGTAACCTGAGATGGTACAGGAGATGGTTTAACGATATTATGGACTTTCTTTTTGTGTCAGTTAAGGTTGCTCTAGATCGAGAAGCTTTTCGGGCACACATCGCAGACGAATACTTTGATGGATTGTATTGGAATCTGCACAATAAAACGATGTTATTAGCAGTGGCGTATCCTGGTACCATATACCAGGTGTGCTGTATGCTAACCGCTTTTGCCGATAACTTACATGCATAGATACTAGTATTTTTCATACTTGCTACATACACTTTTTTGACTAGTAAATTCTTTAATTTAAAATAACTTATAATAAGTCGTAATTATTTTTTATTTTTCGATTGAAAAACGCTAAATAAAAATGGTCAAAGACAATAATAGCCGAGGAGCTATTACTGTAATATTTTTCAATTTCTATAGTAAATTAAATTATTGTTATAGGTTGATCGTACATAGTGAATGGGAGTAATTTAAAATTTATAAGGAAGGACCAATTGCAATAAAAAGCAATAAAGACTATTACTTAATAGCGTGGGCACTTGGTATACAAGTACATGTGCTTATTTTAAAAAGAATATCAATAATGTTGTGAATGGTATACATACCTTGAATTTCCTTATCCCACTCCAAGCAACTCCAAAGTGCATTGCTATCACAAACAAATACATGGTGCACTACAAGATGCGCGCTCTGCTAATAACGTCGCTAACTAGACTTTTCTTCAGCCGACTGCTGTTAACTTACAAGAAATTGTATGAACTTGCTCACTCACAAGACAGCGTTGACACTGTTGTAGAATATGAAAACCCCGCACTATTGTTGTTACATGTTACCCTTGAATTGTTCGATTATGACGGAAGAAATATTAATTAATTAATTATTCCACATATCAGTAAAACAATTTTTTTTAAATGGTCTAAAATATTTTTCATTTATTTGTAAATTAACTCCAGTCTTCTTGCTTTAGTCAACAACTTTTTGATTACTAAATCTAAAAAAAGTCTTTCAATTTTAAGAGATGCAGCAGTTACTTCTCAATTGAAATTAAACCTAAACCACTCAAATGGTCTTGACCTTGGGTATACATGCAGTAACAATTAATTTGCTTTAAAGCTGAAAAATAAAGGTTCCATGGAGTTTATGGTACTGGGAATTGTAAAAATAAGCTCTGCTACCTTATACACTTCTTTAAGTCTAGATATTAAACCATTATTTTTCATAAACCGAACAAGTTTAAAAATAGGCAGACCTTAAAATTCGGGACTTGTATAAACAACGCTTAGTTCACTTTTAAGAAGAACGTAATCGAATGTGGTTCCTTAAGTTAATCTTAAAGTATTCACATGTTTATGCTCAAATTTTTGATGGGCGAGGAGATGAAAAATTGCAGTTTGGAAAACGAGCTATATCTTGTTTTTATCTGCTCTACAATGTTGTCAATAATTTTATAGTATAGTTGGCGGTAAGTCAAGTTACCATAATCACTTCGATGCATTTTAGTTCTTGGTTCTGAAACGTTGTCTTCTTTTTGAGATATTGCCGATTTCCAAAGTGCTTTAAAATTCACACCATCTCTGTTTTTTTTCTAGTTGAGAAACACTATCATTTATTTTTGTACTACAATAAAGAATGTCTAGTGTTGTTATCTGCAAAACATTATACAATACATCTGTATAGGAAAGCAATTTTGTAAAGATTTCTAACAAGAAAATTGTTTCATAATCGGTCAAGAATGATAAAATCCCCTTGCTTTTACAATAGCATCCACATCCCATTCACATGAGTTATAAATTAGCCACTCAAAATACTCAACGAATTGCTTATGATACTCATTGACTGTATGAACTAACCAAGATGTAAAGTTCCATTTAGTAGGGGTCACTGAGGGAATTTTTTTCTGAACGAAATCTTGAAGTTTAATTTTCCTTTTGGAGGAGTGTGAAAAAAATCCTGATAGTCCACTAAGGGTTTGAAAAAAAAATTTGCACTCTTTGATGTTAGACAAGCCTTGCTGTAGAACTAAGTTTAACACATGCACATAACAATGTGTAAATATAGCTTTCGGGTAAGCTTTTGTAACTTTGGTCGGAAGTACGTTTAAATGACCACTCATCACAGAAACTTTGTCATATGTTTGACCAACTAATTTGTCACTTAAATTTCTTTTATAATATCAGTTACATGATTAAATAATCCATTTGCAGTCTTGTCCGAGCTGACGTCTTTAAACCCTACAAAACGGTCATATAAACACCATCTCTGACGTACCTTATCACAGTTAACAGTTAAGATTTGCACATTACATCTGGTGCTTCATTCAGCATAATAGATACAAAGGTAGCTGTATGAATTTCTTTTTTAATTTCATCTAATATAACATCACTTAGTGCTGTTACAATGTCATTCTGTACAATTGGAGAAGTACCTCGAAACACAGTTGCATTTTTAAAATCCGAATCAAGAAGAGGATCGTAAACTCTAAGGGTGTCCAAAAATTCTAAATAATTTCTTTTATTAAAAGACGTACTTGTTTCATCGTGGCTTCTCAAAGAAACCTCCTATTTGGATAAAAAGCAAATTGCATTTATAAGTCTTTTAAGAATGTCGCTATTTTTTGCCTGTTGGTTGTGGTGGTTTATGTTCGATTTATATTCTGAATTAATCATAACGTCAATTTGCTGCTTACCATACAATTTACATTTTAAAAAAGAATGAACATGCGCTTGAGACCGTTTGTGTTTGTGTTGTGCCGAAGACAGATTACTTATATCAGAAAACCTATTTTGAGTCCACACGCCATTATCACTCGAAAATAATAAACAGGGCCAACAGAACAATTTGTTTAATTTCAAGCAGTCCGTAATTCATGGAATCGATGTGCATTGTGATACAGAAAAATGCCATGTGTAATCTTCCTTTTTACTTTTATGTAATTCACAATTTCCAATTTTTCTTGAAAACCTTTTGTTGAAAATTCGTTTGTTAAAGGTTCATCAATTACACATTTATGGTTCTCCATATTAAAAAAACACACTTGTTATATTTGAGGCGACTTCACAAAGTTATAATTTCAGTTCCTGAACGCAAGAAGATAATGCGGTGCGGTTATCTGGCAGCACACACTAAAACGTAGGCCGAATTAATATTACGTACTCATTCAATACTGTATACTTACTATTATTATAAATTCTCTTAATTCATTTCACTATCAAATAACAATGAATACACTAAAATAAAATATGGTTAAATAACTAAGAAAATACTATTAAAACGAAATCAAAAGAAAGGTCCCTGCCGTTGTATGTTCATATTATACTACTACTAAATTAATATTAGAAACTAATTAAAACTCAATAAAAAGAAGTACATGCGTCCAATAACAAAAACTTTAAGGGATGCATGAGGTAGAAATGCTGTTATAAACAATCGTAATAATCTGTAACTCAAAAACCCGGAAATAAGTGAAACATCTAATAAGACGATGTGTGGTACTAAAACAGCACAAGGGACATCAATCCTAGGTATGTAGTTTTAACCCTCTGAATGAAGCGGTTTTAAGCCGAAAACAGTTCAATTGCATTTCGCGTAACGCAGTAAAAGAAAGGGTTTGTGCGGTAGGAACACCGCACGCTAACCTGTTTACAAATGATATTATGAGTAATAAGAACATGGTGTTGGATAATATAAGCTGTACTGTAATTACACTGAGCAACGATGTTTTTTAAAGTATAACGGGTGACACAATTTTAATAAAACTTATTGTTAGATAATTGAAAATACACATTAAAGTGTCAAGCCAAATTTACTAATCCCATGATTTTTAAGGTGTGCAGTGCGCACTTCGCACCTATGGAAGTAAATTAGAGCCATGCTCATAGGTAACCAATAAAACATCGCCCCAGGGGAGATACCCTCTCGAGGGATGGAATGCAGCTATGCCTCGGAAACCGGGGGTACAACCAAAAATGGAAAAATTAATGTTATATAGGTAATAAATAGAAATTGCTATACTTTCGGGTATTATACGTTATGCGTCTATGGTGGGGCCCGGACCTTATACGTTATAGGCTCATGGCGAGCCCGGGTCTTATTTAATATTGGCCCTTAGCAGGTCAGAACCTCAGGCGTTATAGCTCCCAGGCGGGTGTAGGTCCTACAGTATTTATAGAACATCCGTTTTGTCACATATTGTTATAAAATAATGGTTTGGTAACATTGATCATTATGTTGCAACCATGTATGTCTTGTCATTGTTACAATTGATTGTGGTTGTCTTCATCAACAAGTCAAGTCATAAATGTAAGGTCGAAAATATAGATTCATTTATGAAGTCTTGTAATAATTATTTGTGTATAATATTATGATTCAAGCAACAACAGATAAAACATGGTGTCAGGTAATATGGTGTTTTAGTCCGATCTACGTAAATTTTGGTGATATTAAAAGAAAATTTTCTAACCTAAAACGATCTTGGAAGCATATGTTAACAAATTGAAAATGGCTACAAGTGGAACAACTCCAACCAAATTGGTATCTAGTTCTATGCAGCAACAGTCAATACTAAACTTAAATTCATTTTACATGGAAACACTTGATGTTTGAAGTAATAACATGCCATTGGATAACACAATTTAAAATATTTTTGTGAACATCCAGCTTAGAAAAAGAAGAGGACCAACGTAAGGTAGCTATATTATTGCATTACATAGGTAAAGAAGCACTTCAGATTTTTTATTTCTTCAATGAGAATGTTGTTACCATAAAATTTAATGACTTGGTTGCTAAATTTGATTACCACATAAATTATTTAATCGCCGTCAGTTTATAGGTGCAGACATTGATATGTATGCTATAGATTTATAACGATGTTTGGTGTGCTGCGAGATAGCACTAGGATATTTTTATCTGGAATCTAAACAATAAAAATCAATACATTAAGGAACGACTTCTAAACGAAGCTCCAAAAACGTTAGAAGATGCTATCAATATTGCAAAGTTGTGTGAGTTATCTAACATTTAGGTTAAACAACTTGTTCAACCTGACGAAATGTTAACTATGCGAAATACAAATTTTGTTGGAAGAACGATTGTTTCAAAACAACATAGTCAGAGTTCAACTTTGAATATTTACCGTAACCGCACAGTTAATCGAGACCAGTTCCATCAAACATCTAATCAACAGCAATATGTAGGTATGAATGTTGTTTGCAATAAATCTGGTCAAGTTCATCTACAGAAATGTCCAGCTAGAGGTAAAAAGTGCAATAAATGTAATAAGGTAAATCATTTTGCTAAAATGTGTTGTGCGAAATTATCTATAAAAAATATTCAGAAAATAATATTTTGTTCTTGGGATCAATTTTATGTAATAATATCTGAGAACAAAGTAATCAGTTATGGAATATACGTCCAAAGGTCAACGAAACATATGTTACATGCTTGATTGACTCAGGTGCAGAAACCAATATTATCTCTTTAAACCAATTTCAAAACTTAAATTTACCATTTACACTAATTTCTAAAAGTAACTTACAAATTTCTATATTTAGGGGTGAAAGTTTACCCACAGTTGGTTAATGTACTTTAAAATGTGAACATAACCCTAGTCAATAATTTTTAAAATTTCATGTCATAGATAATCAGCGTAAAATTATTATTGGGTTACAGAATTGTGTAGAGTTAAATTTAATTAAAAATGTATAAAATATAACTGTTCAAGAATGTTGTAGAAAACTTTTCAGATGTTTTTGAGGACTTGGTTACTAAACAAATTATGAATGTCATCTAACACTTAAATCTGATGTTTTACCCTCTATTGATTCTCCTCGGAAGGTACCTTTTAAACTTCAAAAGGAGCTCAAAAAAAGAGTTACATAATTTAGAAAAAGCCAATGTTATTAAAAAAATTAGCAAACCAACCGAATGGGTTAATTCAATAGTTTTAGTTAAAAAAAAAATGGCTCACTAAGAATTTGTTTTGGTCCACGTAAGTTAAATAAACGATTTTACGATCTCATTATAAGTTCCCAATATCGATGAAATAAAGTGAAATAGTCTTTATTGGCGTTCTGATTCATCACCTAGGATCGAAACAACAATAAACACTATTTCAATTACTATAAGCGGTTTTATTTCCAAAGAAGAGAAAGAGGAATAAACAACAAAACACAACAAACTTACAGGGAGTACATTCAACTTTATTAAAAAAGTATAGGGGAGGCCATGATTTGTCATTAGTAACGATTATTAAGGCATAGTACACACACCATCCAATAATCGAGAAAGGCACGCCACTTTGAAATTCGATTTTTCAAGAAGTACAGAGAGAATCATAGTTCACCATTAATAATAATTGATTGTTAGGGCATGCATAGTGCACATATTAACCAAAAATTGAGAAACACATTATACTAACAAATTAACTATGACCTTGCTACATATTTTTTTTGCTTGGGCTGACACTACTACTACTAGTGGCTTCAACTCGCCACACGCATGGGCGCTAGTGAAACCTTATTAACACCATGCTTCAAGTTAGGTGTCTGCAAAACTAAATCTTCCGACGTAACTAGGGGTCTATTCCTTGGGTAGAGCTATGAGCAATGGGGGTAAGTCGAAATCTGTGGGGGTCACACTCAAACTAAAACAAACAGGCGCCACCAAGTCCAGATTGATTTATATTAATGGCATAGCAAATTTCTAAGGGCGGACTTGGAGACCCAAAGAAAAAAGATCGCCTTCGCTGACATACAAACTTGTCTTAACAGAATAAGACACTGCTCCTGTAAGAAAGAATAATAGTTAAGTCACCTAAAAAAATGGGAACACTATTTGCGTCCTCAAGTATACCTAAAATGCATAGAGAATATTTCCTACATACTGGAATCATAAAATTTAACTCTTGCTGTCTTTTGTTTATCAGGTCTGATCAAACCAGATCAGAATAAAAACTTTAAATGTAGATTATTAATTTACTAGAAAGAATTTTCTTTGTTTCAGTAAATAAAATTTCATTATAATTAAATAAAATAAATATTTGATATTCTTGCAAAATTGTTGTAAGGTTTATCAACTGATCCTTACTCAAATATATTACAGTTCAGTGTAACTAACAATATTAAGGTTTTTTTATAACCCAACCAGATCTGTGTAGGTCACTTACAAATGAATATACAAAATTTTATCATTAATTTAACAAAATTAATATTAGTTTGAAGTCAAAAGAATCACCAAGATATTCTCTAATTTTATCAAAAGTGGCAGTACTGTAATGCTAAACATCTGTAAGCCATTGTGCAATTGTTGACGGCATTGTTCAAACAAACAGGTGACGTAATAGCAGCTGTTAATTTACGTTGTAGCCACGTGTAGTCACATATTTACGGAACTAAGTGAAATCAAACCCGATACTGGGGAAAACCAGTCTAATCACAGGTAAAGTGAATAACAATTTTGTATATCCAACAAACAAAATGAAATAATGTACTTTCAGAAGGAAGTACTGAGGAAATTCTTAATTCTATTACGAACCCAATACCGGCTGTCGTCCTTGGTTGCAATGGAAACAACTTCGCAGTGCGGGGCCTGCAGCTAAATATGCTTGTTTTCCATGCTTTAATACAGATGTAGGAGCGAAGCGGATTTCTCACATTGGTTCACGGCAGCATTACTTCATAGCGTACTCCTCCGTTGTCTAATTTTATTTACAAATATAATCTTTCATTGCGTAGTCCATAAGTTAAGGTTTCTAAATTGTAACTTCAAAGTGGTCGTGCGGTTTCTAATTTATCGTTGCAGTTTCTGACGTGTTGTTGCGGTTTCTGACATATCGTTGCGCTAAATAAATTTTTAAATTAGCTAATATGATAACGAATATGCAAAATGTGGATTAAGTACTAACCGTTACTCAGGAAGTGTTTCACCAAAATAAGGCGACCCGGAGGTCACTCGCCATTCTTTTTGAATGCATCTTCACGCTGCCTTTAACTATCGACGAGTGCGCTCGCTGCGTTCTTGCATGGTGGGAGGATCATAAGTGGGGTTCTCGAACCTCTCACGCGCGCGCCAGTGGCTGTGGAATTGCACCGAACTCCGAAACAAATAGACTACTAATCCTAGATATAGTAATACTATAAAAATTTGATTGTTACTCGAATCTTTATTTTAGTTAATAAAGGTATTTCAATATTCATTGTACGTTTAATGAATAGGTTCTTTTACTGCTAAAATAAGATTGTTACACTACCCTTTCCTAAAAGAAAAAAATTTTTTAGAAAACTTCAAATATAACAAATACAAAAAAATTTTTATAACAGTACTAGCTTTTCCTACCTTCCTAACTAACTATGCAATTTTATAAATTTATTCAAATGGGGGGGACAAATATTTACAAATGAGTGTGTTGGTAACTACGCGTACCTGACGTCCATCGGGAGACAAAATCGGGGAGTCACAATCGGTAATAATCAAAATTGGGAGGGTCAAATTAGAAAGTCAAACACTCCACGGGACAAAAAATTCAAATTTACAATATTTCCTGACTTGAGATTCATACTTCTAACAAGGCTAATATTTCTTACCTATAAGCAAACACTTACGATTTACTTCTAATTTCAAAAAACTTCACTTCCAGGAGCTCATTTAGCTCTATCTACAAAAAAAGAAATGCTTCCTCATCAAGACAGCATAACTATTCAAAACATCATCACTACAAGGTGATAATCAAAAGTAAGACCCTACTAATAGGTCTATATTTAAACACCATCATCACAAAGTGATAATCAAAACAAAAGTGACCTAACCATAAGGTTACTTATCAAATGCAAATACAAAATATCATCGCTTCATCGTAAAGAGATGATCAAAACAAAGGTAACCTAACCATAAGGTTACTTATCAAATGCAAATACAAAATATCATCGCTTCATCGTAAAGAGATGATCAAAACAAAGGTAACCTAACCTTAAGGTTACTTATCAAATGCAAATACAAAACTGAGCCAGTCAGGGCTGTACTATCCTACACCCTACTGAATTTCCTATCACTGAGTTCCAACAAACAACTGATCTCATTAGTGATGGACCAAATGGTGAGACTCACCAAGCCAACTTTGACCTTATCAAATCAAAGAACTTCGAACGGTCAAAAGGAACAAGGGAAAGAATAATCTAATATTCTCTCTACCTCGATATGTAGAAATCAGGACCAACAATTAAATAGCCCACCTACTTCTACATTGTAAGGATATCTGTCAAAGACATCCTCCAAACACATCTCTGAGCAACGCGCGAGCAAAATGTCCAGCGTGCACACCAAGGCACACCTCAAACCTACAAAATTTACAAAATCTCTAACCACTTATTTCACTTCTCAAATAAAATACTCAAAATTAGTGAAACGACACTAAATCAAAAATCGGAACAAAACAAAACAAACCACTACGTCATTACTTAATATCAAAGAGATGATCGGACCGGAATTAATCGTCAGGATCATCATTTTCCTTTGGATACGACGCTTCAACTGGTTTCAAGTCCTTTACGTGCCATTTCCCTGCTCTTGTCCCATCTTCGTTCTCTAACTCATATACTAAATTGGAATGTTTTTTCCGAACTTTACTCATAACGAACTTAGGGGCTAACTTAGCGGAAAATTTATCACTAGCACTCGAGAGGACCTTATTAGCTCTCCAAACACTTTCTCCGACTCAGAATGAAATGTCTCTTCTCCTAAGATTGTAGCGTTTACTCGAACGTTGGTAAGCTACATGCAAATTTTCACGGACATTTCCAAAATATCAAACAAAGGTTGACGATCCAAAACATAAGAAGGTCTACTACTGGAGACGACATCAACATCTTCACCCGGTATAAAATTATCATTATAAGCTTTTCCACTTAAAGGTACCTGACGACCAAAAACTAAAAATTTGGCGAATAGTTGGTGGACTCATGTTTTGCTGAGTTGATCGCGTATTGGATCTTTGATATCTCCATATCCCACGTATCATGTTCTTCTACGTATGAACGGATTGCTGTACCAACTGTCTTATTGATTCTTTCCACAAAATTGCATTGAGGAGCATAAACAGCATTATACCAAATCTTTTGAATTTCGTACCTTGCACACAAAGCTTTAAAAATACGTCCGATTAATTGTGGACCATTATCACAAATAACAAACTGTGGTACTCCATAGACAAGAAATACTTTTCCTCCAAAATTTCTCGATCAAATGTGCCGTGGCACTACGTAAAGGTTGCAAAATCGAATACTTCGAGAACCAATCACCAACAACTAAGAGCCATTTATGTCCGTGTTTGGAACGAGGAAACGGACCCATCAAATCTAATGCAATGGTTTGGAATGGTAGTCCAACCTCTTTCTCCTTTCCCATCATCCCAAGGGGACCTTTATTGGGTGGTTTTTGAGCACCGCAAATCAAACATTTCCTACGTCAAAGATCATCTTTGGCCAATAATATAATTCTTGAACACGAGACAAAGTTTTTAAGGAACCAAAATGTCCTGCTGAAGGGGGGTCATGACATGATTTAATGACATCTATACGCTGAGATCTTGGCACTAAGTGTTTCCACTCTACAACATTCGCCGAATGCGGTAATAGGGAAGGTATAAACTTATAAATAAACCCATCTTCCACTTTCCACTGGGGGTAGCTTTTGGGTGACAACAAAATTTTCTTTCTCAAGGATTCATACCACAAGTCTACGCCATCAAGTTTAATCTCTACTAAATTAACTTCTGGATTTTCTAAAGGAACACCACGACTAAGACAATCTGGGACTATATTAAACTTTCCTTTTCTATGCACCAAATCAAATGAGTGTTGCCTTAATCGAACTGACCATCTGGCGAGTTTTCCAGTTGGATTCTGAAGATTACTCAACCAAAGTAACGAAAAATGATCGGTGACAACTGTGAAGCGAACTCCTTCTACCCACGGACGGAATTTCTCAATTGCAAAAATAACTGCTAAACACTCTCTTTCAGTGGTGGAATAATTGCGCTCAGTACGGCTCAGGGTTTTGCTTGCGTACGAAATTACACGCTCTTCTCCGTTTACATTCTGAATCAACACAGCTCCTAACCCAGTGTTGCTTGCGTCACACTCCACAATAAAGGGTGCCGAGTAGTCTGGCTGCGAAAGAAGAGGTGCAGAAACTAATGCTTGCTTGATCAGCACAAATGAATTTTCTGCTTCCGCACTCCAGTTCACAGTTTGACCTTTTTTTTTACTTTTAATGAGGTCATTAATAGGCGAAACTAAAGACGAAAAATTCTTTATAAAGCGCCGGTACCAGCTGCACATTCCTATAAACCTTTTAATCTCCGTTGTGGTTTTCGGACGGGGAAAGTTAACCATCGCCGACACCTTATCGGGATCTGTACGAAGTGAGTTAGAACCTACTATATAACCCAAAAATTTAAGTGTCTTTTTAAAAAATTCACATTTACTTATATTTATAGTAAGGTTAGCTTCCTTTAACCGTTGCTTAACCTCTACCAATAACTTTAGATGTTCTTCAAAAGATGACGAACATAAAATTATGTCGTCCAAATAACAAAATACATGGGGTTCAAAACGTGGACCAAAAATTACATCTACTAAACGTTGTTGCGTCTGCGCAGCATTCTTCAACCCAAATGGCATGCATGTAAATCTAAATTGTCCTCGTGAAATAACACTGAAGGCAGTCTTATCCTTAGACGACTCACTAAGAGGATTTGCCAAAACGATTTTCTCAAATCCAGTGACGAAATGTAGTTCGCACCTCTCAACATATTGAGAATTCTATCTACGTTCGCAAGGGGGTACCAATCATGAACTGTTAAGTCGTTCAGGGTTCTACCATCAAAACAGAAGCGATATTCTCCATCTGCCTTCTTAACCAACAAAACTGGAGAGGACCCGGTCTAGTACACGGTTCTATAACTTTAAGTCTAAGCATGTCGTCCAATTCCTCATTCAATATCTTACCCATATATGGTGACATGACATATGGTTTCTTGTGGAAGGGTTTGGCATTGCCTGTGTCTATGTCCAATTCGATTAGGTGAGTTCGTCCTAATATATCTTCGCTGCTAATCTCACTAAATGAATTTATTAACTCTTGTGCCTGCGCACATTGAGCATCTGAAAGGTCATGTAAACCACATAAAGAATCTTCAGTGTTCAAAGGGATGTAAAACGAACCTATATACCCTATGTCGTTCCCGGCATTACTTTGGATAAACCAATTATTACTTCTAAAGTCAGCAACTACACCAAATAATTTTGCAAAGTCACTACCGAAAATAAATGTATGCGGTAGGGATGGAACCACTAATGCATTAAGGATGCGGCAATCATTACCTATACAAATTGGCAAATCTACTGAGCCTACAACAGACTTTATTGAACCATCAGCTGTAGTGATACCCGTTTTTGCTGAACTAAAAATTCTCAAGTCTAATTCTCTAATAATTGAAAGGGCTAAGGATCCTACCACTGAGGTAGTGCATCCCGAATCTAGAAGACCGGTAATGTCTCTATCCATTAATTTCACCATAATATAAGGTCGATTATCACACTGCTTCTCAATAAACAGAGTATTATTCTTAGGCTTTGGAGAGTCCTGACAAAAATTTTTAACAACTGTAAGCCATCTCGACCACTCGTCTTTACAAAAATATTTTTCTTGTTTACAAATCATAACTGTAGCCTTATGACGCGGAACAGGATACCGACCACTATGTACCTGCCGCCTTACTGGTTTTTTGAACATTGTGGACATGACGTTGCCTTAACGCCTTTTCGACCACATCCAAAACAAAAATTTTTTAGCTGCTCTACAATCTCTAAACCAATGTCCACTACGGGAGCAATTCCAACAAACAAATTGATTCCTTTTATCGGGACTAGAGGAATTACAAACTGAGGACTCCAAAGAGCTCTTATCCGCTACTGTTACGTGAGAATTGACTAATTTATTCTGAAATACTCTACTCTTAACAGCACAAACTTTTTCATTCAACCCGAGGTGTTTGTTCTCAAATGGATGCTTAGAGGTTGCAATTCTTGTTAGGTTTACTAGAAGATGCTGAAACCAAATTTAGTTTCATCAAAGAAGCCTCTTCTAACCTCTTACACAAATTTACTAAGGTAGACAAATCTTGAATGTCCGACAATGCAAGTGCTGAAATATATTCAGGAACCAAATTTCTTCTTATCATCTTAACTTTAGTAACTTTCGCTGGCTCGTTGGTCAGTCTACTAAAGAGGGTTTGCATATGCGCGACAAATAAAATAATCTTTTCGTCTTTACCTTGACGACGATTTCTGATCTTTTCCCAATTGTCATCATCTGAAGAACCAGGTAGGAAATCTTCCCTTAAACGTTCTAACAAGGAGTTCCAGTCTCTCAAAGAATTTTTCACTGTTCTAAACCAAACTAAAGCGTCACCCACAAAAAGTTCACATGCTGATCCAAATAAATCAGCTTCGGATACCTTACGAGATTGTGCTAAATCACTAACTCTATCTAAAAATGAATATAGTTGTTTGGGATCACCTGAGAATTTTACAGGCCATGAACCTATAGGTACTGAAGGCGTTACATACGAAGTCGAATGAATAGGTGCACTAGCAACTGAAGGAGATACTACAACGGACCGATCCAAATGGGTGGACTCTGTACTTTTATTGATTTTATCGTATAAGTCAGCTTCAAGGGTTAATATCGTTGCTACTGTCTCATTTCTAAACTTAATTGCTTCATCGGAATTTATTGAAGGAATTTTCATGCGCTTAACTCGCCCCGAAAGGTGGTTTAACCTTGAACAAGCTCTTCTAAAAATTGAGTCTGATGAGTCGCCTTCAAACTCGGACACAACATTACGGACTGACTCAACTGAAACTGAAATTTCTTTACTTTCCGTTGCAAAATCTACTTCATAACACGAAAGGTCATCAAACAACCAGGCTTATCTATTTCTTTAGCTAACAATCTACCTAAAATTTTCCGTTTCTCCAACACTGGCCTCTCACTTACCACTCCTCTGATTCTTAGTTCATACTCCAATTCTTCTTTAAGTAGACAAACAATTTGGAATTTTTCCGACATGATTACTACAGCCTAATGGAATCAAACCGATAAATCTAACTGATCCGAATCTTATAAAAGTTATCAAAACAAATTCGTACTGCTAAAGGTAAAAATCAAAAAAATGTTTTTGGTAAAATTATTTTTGCCAAAACAATATCAAAAAAAATTTAAGGGGTCAAAACAGAATTAAAGTCAAAAAGTAAATTTGACCAAGTTAATTACTTGACTGTATTGGGATTAACGTTACGACCAATCCTTTATCAAAAGCAAACAAACAAATCTAAATGTCAAATAAACTTTAAGCAAACAAATTTTGGAGCAAAATAATTTTTGGACAAATGGACTTCAAAGCAAAATAAATTTTGAGCTAACAAATTTCGAAGCAAATTACTTTTCGAACAAACTAATTTCGAAGTAAAACAATTTTTGAACAAACAAATTTCGAAGCAAAATAAATTTTGAACAAACAAATTCGAAGCTAAATCAATCCCGAACAAACAAATTTGGAAGCAAAAATAAATTTTGAACAGACAATTTCAAAGTAAAATTATTTTTGAACAAACAAGTTTCAGAGTAAAAATAATTTTTAAACGAACGAATCTCGAAGTAAAATTAATTTTGAATAAACAAATTTCGAGGTAAATCAAATTATGAACAAACAAATTTCGAGCTAAATTAAATTATGAACGAACGAATTTCGACGAATCACTCGTTGAATAAACAAATTTCGACGCCCCAAGCGTTGAACAAACAAATTTCGACGCCCCAAGCGTTGAACAAACAAATTTCGACGCCCCAAGCGTTGGGCGCAAGTGCTACATATTTTTTTGCTAGGGCTGACACTACTACTACTAGTGGCTTCAACTCGCCACACGCATGGGCGCTAGTGAAACCTTATTAACACCATGCTTCAAGTTAGGTGTCTGCAAAACTAAATCTTCCGACGTAACTAAGGGTCTATTCCTTGGGTAGAGCTATGAGCAATGGGGGGGTAAGTCGAAATCTGTGGGGGGTCACACTCAAACTAAAACAAACAGGCGCCACCAAGTCCAGATTGATTTATATTAATGGCATAGCAAATTTCTAAGGGCGGACTTGGAGACCCAAAGAAAAAGATCGCCTTCGCTGACATACAAACTTGTCTTAACAGAATAAGACACTGCTCCTGTAAGAAAGAATAATAGTTAAGTCACCTAAAAAAATGGGAACACTATTTGCGTCCCTCAAGTATACCTAAAATGCATAGAGAATATTTCCTACATACTGGAATCATAAAATTTAACTCTTGCTGTCTTTTGTTTATCAGGTCTGATCAAACCAGATCAGAATAAAAACTTTAAATGTAGATTATTAATTTACTAGAAAGAATTTTCTTTGTTTCAGTAAATAAAATTTCATTATAATTAAATAAAATAAATATTTGATATTCTTGCAAAATTGTTGTAAGGTTTATCAACTGATCCTTACTCAAATATATTACAGTTCAGTGTAACTAACAATATTAAGGTTTTTATAACCCAACCAGATCTGTGTAGGTCACTTACAAATGAATATACGAAATTTTCTCATTAATTTAACAAAATTAATATTAGTTTGAAGTCAAAAGAATCACCAAGATATTCTCTAATTTTATCAAAAGTGGCAGTACTGTAATGCTAAACATCTGTAAGCCATTGTGCAATTGTTGACGGCATTGTTCAAACAAACAGGTGACGTAATAGCAGCTGTTAATTTACGTTGTAGCCACGTGTAGTCACATATTTACGGAACTAAGTGAAATCAAACCCGATACTGGGGAAAACCAGTCTAATCACAGGTAAAGTGAATAACAATTTTGTATATCCAACAAACAAAATGAAATAATGTACTTTCAGAAGGAAGTACTGAGGAAATTCTTAATTCTATTACGAACCCAATACCGGCTGTCGTCCTTGGTTGCAATGGAAACAACTTCGCAGTGCGGGGCCTGCAGCTAAATATGCTTGTTTTCCATGCTTTAATACAGATGTAGGAGCGAAGCGGATTTCTCACATTGGTTCACGGCAGCATTACTTCATAGCGTACTCCTCCGTTGTCTAATTTTATTTACAAATATAATCTTTCATTGCGTAGTCCATAAGTTAAGGTTTCTAAATTGTAACTTCAAAGTGGTCGTGCGGTTTCTAATTTATCGTTGCAATTTCTGACGTGTTGTTGCGCGTTACTACATGTCGTTGCGCTAAATAAATTTTAAATTAGCTAATATGATAACGAATATGCAAAATGTGGATTAAGTACTAACCGTTACTCAGGAAGTGTTTTACCAAAATAAGGCGACCCGGAGGTCACTCGCCATTCTTTTTGAATGCATCTTCACGCTGCCTTTAACTATCGACGAGTGCGCTCGCTGCGTTCTTGCATGGTGGGAGGATCATAAGTGGGGTTCTCGAACCTCTCACGCGCGCGCCAGTGGCTGTGGAATTGCACCGAACTCCGAAACAAATAGACTACTAATCCTAGATATAGTAATACTATAAAAATTTGATTGTTACTCGAATCTTTATTTTAGTTAATAAAGGTATTTCAATATTCATTGTACGTTTAATGAATAGGTTCTTTTACTGCTAAAATAAGATTGTTACAACCTTTTCAGGAAAGGTTCACCTCTTCACCTTGGAACCAAAGCAGCATTTCAACAAATATCTTTGTCAGAACCATTTTATTGATGCATCATTTAAGGATCCTAAAAAAAGACATGCTTTACTACGAGGAGCTGTACCCCGCTGTGTTACTAAGGCTGTTTCGCCAATTGCTGATGAAGAATTTAATGTATATAATCTTCCAAGTACTTCTGCTATTATAACATCTCCTGTTGTTTTAAAAGTAAAAACACCTACAAAAACTTATGAACGGAGAACTATCCTTCACAGTAAGTATAAATAGAGACATTAGTCCAGAACAGAATATATTCACATTTTATCTAAACGACATAATGACAGGTAGAATATTAGAGTATCATTAAAAATTTACCAAATCTAATATTTAGTATGTCGCAATGTCTATACTTAAATAACAAATTTGTTACACACTGTCAGTTGCTACTTTACTTATTCTGAAATCGTCGTTAGTAAAATATTATTTGGGTATTGATACTGTAGCTCAAGTTGTATTTTGTGTAATAAGAAATATTAGCGTAAAATGTGAATTTCTTTTCAGCGCTGAAGCCGACATTTTATTAAACATAGTTTGGTTAGTTTATTTAGTCACACCATGTTTACTTTTTAGGATTGCCGCAAAGAAGGAAGTAAAAAGTCCTGTTACAGAAAATGATAACCTTCTTCAGAAAGTGATTGATATGCCAATCGACGAGGAGATTGTTTGTAAACGAAAGTTGTTGTTTGAAGATACACCAAAGAAGAAATCATAGAAGAAGTGATCTTGGGAATGGATCTCATGAGAGAATATGGGTTTCATATAAACATGAAAGAAAATGTGCTTCGGATAGATGATGATGAGATTCCATTTCAAGGGACGAGTAACCAGACGATGCAAGTGCGAAAGATTTGTGATATAAAAATACCCGAGAAAGCGGAAATGATAGTAATGGAACGCCCGGATGGTACGCTCCGGGAAGGACAGATATGCTTGATGGAAGCAACTGAATCGGGAATGGGTAAGGAGGGATTACTGATTGGAAGAACGCTGATGAAGTTTCGAAATATGATACCAGTAAGGGTATTAAACATTAATTCGCATACGGTGACCCTGAAGAAAGACATGATTGTGCGAAATTGCATCCCAGTATGCCATATTAAACGTTGTGTGGACGACACGAAAGATAAACCAGCCAAAGGTTGCTCACAGAAATTGCTGGATATGTTGATACTTTCGTGTCAAGAATTAAATGGCGACCAACTGGACAAGGTAA
The DNA here is from genome assembly GCA_036346225.1 of Platerodrilus igneus. Lineage (NCBI taxonomy): Eukaryota > Metazoa > Arthropoda > Insecta > Coleoptera > Lycidae > Platerodrilus > Platerodrilus igneus. Next base: position 934,126 of record JARFIW010001213.1, read on the forward strand.
AAGAACTGGTCGGACGATATCGAGGCGTGTTTGCACTGGATGATAGTGAGAAAGGTAGGACGAATGTTGTGCAACATAGGATTAATACTGGAGATGCGCAACCGATAAGACAACACCCAGGCGGCTTCCTTCGGCAAAACGTAAGGAAGCCGAGCAAATTATCACCGACAGCTATCCTTTACCCAGAATTGATGACACCTTGGATACTCTATCCGGATCTAAATAGTTTTCGACCTTGGACTTGAAAAGCGGATACTGACAGGTAGGCTTGGAGCCAAACGATAAAGAGAAAACTGCGTTTACAATTGCAAGTGGATTATGGCAGTTCAAGGTCATGCCATTTGGATTATGCAATGCCCCTGCTACTTTTGAACGTTTGATGGAGTCGATACTGCGTGGACTGTCCTTGAAGACATGTTTGGTGTACCTAGACGACGTGATAGTGTTAGGCCGGTATTTTGAAGAACACCTTAAGAACCTAGAGGAGACATTCCAAAGATTACGCGGGGCAAACCTTACATTGAGCCCCAAGAAGTATCACCTGTTTGGAAAAGAGGTGAAATACCTAGGACATGTCGTTTCGGCGACCGGAATAAGAGCTGACACTGACAAAATAAAAATGGTACAAGAGTGGTCTACACCAGCAGATATACACCAACTACGCAGTTTTCTAGGATTGTGCACATATTACCGACGTTTTATACTTGGGTTTGCAAACATTGCCAAACCGTTGACAAAATTAATCGAAGATGCACAAGAATATGATTGGAACGACGACTGCCACAGTGCATTTGAACAATTAAAACGACTACAAGTTACAGCACCAATTTTGAATTACCCACGGATGGAGGTGAAATTTGTGTTGGATACCGATGCCAGTAACACAGCTATAGGAAGCGTTTGTTCTCAAGTGCAGGACGGACAAGAAAAAGTTATTGGGTATTTCAGCAAGGTCTTGTCGCGGCCAGGAAGGAACTATTGTGTGACAAGAAAGGAGCTGTTGGCCGTTGTCAAATCTGCAGAGCACTTTTATAAGTACTTATACGGCCGTAAATTCCTGTTGAGAACAGACCATGCTGCACTAAAATGGTTATTGCAGTTTCTAAATCCTGAAGGGCAAGTTGCAAGGTGGATAGAACGGCTGCAGGAATATGATTTTGACGCAGAACATCGTGTAGAAACTAGCCATCGGAATGCAGTCGCTCTATCAAGGAGACATTGTCCGGTAAACTGCAATCATTGCTCCAAGATGGAAGAGAAAATAAGTGACATCCATAGAATGACGGTAACCGATGATACTTGGCAACCCAAAAGAATACGAGATCAGGAGAATGACGCCGAATTGGGACGAATTATTGGGTGGAAAAATAGAGGACAACGACCAGCTTGGGAAGAAATTAGTATTTCAAGTAGGTGCCTGAAGGCATACTGGGCACAGTGAGACTCCTTGGTGATTGAAAATAGAATCTTGAAACGACGTCTGGAATGTGAAGGTGGCACTGAGAGACTTCAAGTGATAGTGCCGAGAAGCAGAGCGCCGGAAGTGTTGCAGCACTTGCACGATGGTATTTCCGGAGGACACTTTGGCGTGAAAAGAACTCTCGAAAGAGTGAGAGAAAGATTCTATTGGGTGAACTGCAAAGAAGATGTGAAGGAGTGGTGCCGGAAATGTGAGTTGTGTGCCTCTGCAAATGGCCCGGTCACAAAACGGAAATCCCCAATGAGACAGCATAACGTGGGGAATCCTTTTGAAAAGGTAGCCATTGATATAGCTGGTCCGTTTCCTGAATCAGAGAAAGGAAATAAATACATCTTGGTTGCAATGGATTATTTTACCAAATGGCCGGAGGCATATACTATACCTAACCAAGAAACTGAGACGGTTGCAGATGTACTAGTGAGGGAGTTGTTTTGTCGCTTTGGAGTTCCGTTGGAATTAAACTCCGATCAAGGTCGGAACTTCGAATCAGCGTTGTTTCAAAACGTCTGCAAGCATCTTGGAATTAGGAAAACTAGAACCACGCCACTTCATCCTCAATCGGATGGAATGGTTGAAAGAATGAACAGGACGTTAGGAAAGTACTTAGCCAAAGTTGTCTCAGAACATCAACAAGACTGGGATCAATATTTACATTTGTACCTACTGGCGTACCGATCTTCAGTACATGATAGCACAGGATACTCTCCCGCAACGTGTTGTTAGGACGTGAATTGCGGCTACCATGTGATCTTCAGTTTGGATTTAAACCTGGAGAAGAGATCGCAGGTGAAGATTACGTTAGTAAGCTTCGTGAAAGATCAAATAGCATTCACGAAAACGTCCGAAAGAATATCCAGGCAGCAAGCGATCCAATGAAATCACAATATGACACGAGAGCACGAGAAGATGGTTATCAACCTGGAGATTTAGTGTGGTTGTATAATCCACAAAGAAAGCGTGGGTTGTCGCCAAAATTACGAAGACAATGGGAAGGCCCGTACGAAGTGATGAAAAGGATTAATGATGTAGTGAACCGGATCAGAAGATCTCCCCGTGGTAAACCGAAAGTGGTACACTTTGACCGTTTAACATCCTACGCTGGCAACAACCAGGAAGGCTCGAATAATGAGAATGGTATTCGACAAGTTATTAATCATGAGCCAAATGTAGATTTTGAGAGTTTTATGGTGGCGTATAGTGGTTCCGCTAAGGCGAGATTTGGCGTTGTTGTTGAAAAACAGCAAGATCTGTTTAGAGCACCAGAAGAGTATTCCCTTGCACATTGCGTAGCTCAAGATTTGGAAATGTCAAGCGGAATAGCTGTTGTTTTCAAGAAAAAGTTTGGATGTGTGGATGAATTAGTACAACAGCAGCCAACTGCAGGAAAAGCTTTGGTTCTTCTAGATAAAAATCGTTATGTTTACTATCTGGTCACCAAAAATTCTTCATGCCAGAGACCTAGTTATGAACATCTATAGGAGGCTTTGCTAAATCTTAAGGCTCAGATGATGGAAAATGGAGTAACGAAACTAGCGGTGCCCAAGCTAGGCTGTGGACTGGATCGCTTAGATTGGAGGATAGTCCAAAATATGCTAGAAGTAGTTTTCCAGGGAACCAACGTCCAGGTCCTTGTTTGTTGTTATAAACCGGTTGCCTACCTAGACCAAAAAAAGTGTTTTGACTGTTATTTCCAACGACGCGGCGGATGCACCAGAGAAGATAGCTGCCGATACCAACATCAGTCATCGAATTGGCGTCAAAATGTATTTACAGTTACGAGACGTAACGGTTTCAAAGAGGGGGCAGTGTTGCGAGCTACTATTAGGTAACCCGTCAAACACACAAGCGCCGTAAGCACTGCATATTCTACAGGGACCGAGAATCTTCTGGCAATTACTGGAGGATGAATCATCCTTTTTAATCCAGGGTATAAATAAGATCGATGAGGAAGTACAGAGTTAGTCTATATCAGAATGTTGAATATAAATTATATCGCGTAAAGTTAAATAGTTGAGCTTTTGGAAGTCCAAGAGTAAACATAAATGCTATATGATGTGAATGTGTCTAATGTACATGCAGCTTGTAGAATACATAAATAAACAAAAGTGTAATAAATAAATTATAGTAGTGTTTAGTGTTGCTAAGAAGACTTATAGTTAAGGAACTAGTTTAAGAAGATATTAGTGCTTGTAAATTCATTAGTGTGATAGTGCTTCATTGTTAATTGGGCATATGCAGACTTACTTATAATTACTTAAAAATAAAGACATTGTATGATATATTAAGAAAAAGCAGAAAAGTAATATTTGCAGTTACCTAGAGATTGATGTGCGACTGGAGGCTTTATCTTGACTGTAAGAAGCTCGTCCACTTAGTCAGCTTTCGAATCTCAACTTTTGCATTGTTGGAATTCAAGCTACTGCCATCAATTATTAACCATTAAAGATAGTGACTTGTATTAATTTAATTCAATTTAACTTGTACTTAAAGAATATAAGTGTTCAACGTGTTTATGAATAAAACAAGTCTGTTGGTAATTGAAATAATAAAATTCATTTTAATAGTTTTAGTTCTTGAATAAAACTTTTTAAAAAGACGCTTCCAAGAACACAAATCTATCTTGCGTTGTCAAAAATATTTGTCAATAGTTTATTTTAATAGTTTATTTTATATTAATTATTTAATTTGTTGGTAGTCAAAGATAAGTTCTATTGTTGTGTAATATGGAGAAAAAAGAAAATTAACAATATGTAGGTTACGTGAAATTTAAATGATGCACCTAACAAAAGTGATATTTAATAAGATGGGAGTACGCAAATTTCACAAAAATGTTGATTTTTTTTCAACATTCTTACGAAATTCTCAGCCGCTATTTTATTCGGATAAAAATTACGAATTTCGTCGTTGCATGAACTAAGCTTTATGGTTTAGGAACATTTTTTTTTGCAAAAAATTGTATGTTTTACAGCTCTAAATTGTTCTAATAATTTAAGACCTTAAAATACATATAAGTTGTATAAATTCCCTACTGACTTAAAACGCCTCAAAAGATGATTAATTAATTGTAGAAAATTGAGTTCCTAAACCAACAAAGACATAGTGTAATGTATGTTTTGAAAAGATTAAATTTAGTTGTGTACTATAATGTGGTTTTTGAACAGGAACATTTTGAAGTTTCACAGTTCGAACAATAAAGAGTCGATGGTCGTGTTGTACTCAAACCAAATTTAATTTTTACAATAATTTAGTGTCATAGTGTTCTAAAAAACAAACTATTGCTACCCTGTGTGCAAATTTGAATTTGTTACTGTTGGTGCTGATATTTATGTTAGTATTGTTATTTAAAAATAATTAACTAGTACCATTAAGTTGCTATAGAATTTTGAGAATAATTAGAAGTTCGAGCATATGGATGTAAAATTGCATTTTATTATAGATCAAATAAGTGGAGCTATCGTTAAAGTAAACTATGTTTGTACTAATTAACAGTTTGCAGATATTTTCATAAAATTATTAGGTTGTGAAAAATCATGTAACGCGAACATACAATTTAGGAAAACTTTAAGACATTCAGGAATATTAGTTTTGATGCAAACAGACAGACTAAAACTTATGAAGAATAGAAGTACTATTATGTTGGTATACATTGTTACATGTAACCTAATCATTCGTATGTTGTAAAATTAATACCGTGGAACGTGCCCTTTAGCAGCTTACAGCTTGAATAGTGGTGGAAGTACTATAAAATCGCATACAAATTTAACTAAATAGCTTAACTTGGGTTGCTAACTTTTTATATTTACATATTCTATCCAGTTAAAAAGGATCATTTTTATTGTTTCAAAAGGTTACTTTTAAATACACTAGTGCTAATGTTGTAAGTAGATTTGCTACAAATTTCGATTATTGGTAGGTTATAGTTTATTGATCATTTATCTAAACATCACAGGTTAATTACTCTATAATTAATTGTCAAAGTTGTTATGTTACGTTATTCGTGGAAGCTACGTTGGGCGCCAAATTTATGCTACGTTGGCTCGTAGCCGTGCGTAACACAAAGATATCAAGAAATGACCGGGCTCAATCGGCGATAAGGGGGGGTTGTAGAAAGCAGACTGACATATAATGTATACGGCGGTAAAGAGTTAGTGACAATACCTGCAAGAAAAATAGTTAAGCAAACCTGGAAAAAAAGAATAAGCATAGCAGCAATGATAAGTCTAAATTATTCAGTACTTTGTAGAATGTAAATAAAACTGTTTGGATAATCTATATAATATAATCACGATAAAAGCATTACAAAAATTTTTATTACAAAGTGAGGTAATATTGGGGAGTAGCAGAAACGTTTCCTCACACACCAATTAAACATAAATCAGACAAAATGTTAACAAAAGATAAATAGGTAAGACACAATTGATATGAGTAATTTAGTAGTATTGATTTTTTTTTCTTTCTTTTTTTATTCTTAATAGCAGGCAAGTCTATTGTAAAAGGTATCAGAACGACGAAGATATGGCAAAACAACGGATAGATATTTAGAGTAATAACAAGTAGGAAATAGTTCAACTTACAAAAAGTCCTTCCGTAACGCTTCCTTGCAGTTGAAGTGTGGGATTCACGATGTCCTGCACTAACAAAGCACTGCACCCTTGACTGTGAGGATGTTGATGGAATTTCTTACACTTTACACTAATCACACCTACGTATTTCACTGGTGTTAGCAGCAGACATTATCATGCTGATGGAACTATGTAGCATTGATAAATTTCTTGTTAATTCTATTTCCTGAGACAATAATTTCGAAATATTTTGTAACACAAATCGAAAAATAAATGGTAATAAAATTTTAGAATCACGGGCTTTCAAGGCACGATGTAATGCATTAAACTAACAGTAACGTGAGGTGTTTTATTTGCTACCTATGATAACAAAGAAAAATCTAATGCTTTTGAATAACGAAAATTTGCGCAAACAACGATCTATTTTAGATTCGTTGGGGTTAGAAAATTCAGAAACTACAGTATCAACTGTCTTTACATGTGAATGAGATACCTGTTTATAAAAAGCAACCTTTTTTTCTACTAAACCTGTTACAACTGTATCATCATTTTTTTTTTAAACACTCAAGCTTAAAACTGTATTTGGATAATCCAAAGTATGCACTACTCTGATAACAAAAGGACCACGAAAACTAGATCGCACACACAGTTCAAATATAAAAAGACAAATCAACTAAAAAAACACAATTAGTAAAGCAACGCGTATCACTAAGTCAATGTTCCGTAAAACGCACGACAAGTTCTATCACTTTTATTTCCAACAGAAAAGCAACAAAAAAAAACAATTAGTAATGCAACGCGTATCACTAAAACCGTCCGTCAATGACCTTACAACCGCACTTGTGGTCAATCAAACACGTTACATATAAAGCATACTTCCTTCAAATGTGATCAGAACTACACTGCACTCTAATCTGTTTATATAAAATAGTTGTTACCCATAACATCTGAGCGTCTGTTATCTCGACTTCGATAATCATAAGGAACAAAATTTATACGAACGGCAAGCCAAGAACGATGCAATTTAGAATTAATTCCAAGCGGTTTATAATTTTCAATAAGTTGGAAAACAATTTACGAATAATCCTATTTAAAATTTATTCCTTGCAATTTATTTATTAATGAAAACCAATCTTCAATTAAACTATCTTTTAAAATTAATACACGCGAGTTAAATTGCATACAAATCTGAAAACTATTCGAAAGTATTTACTTTATACAAACAGCGATCCAAAAACGATGTAATTTTACGAATTGGGAAATAGCGTAAAATGTTAAGCTATAAAAATGCCCGTTACAAAGTTGTAAATATATGTTCTCTTTATACACCTTACTGCTGTAGTTTCTGTAAATGTGAACATTAAAGTTAATTGTCATAAGTATTAGTACTGATTATGGATGGTATATATTACAGTTTGTTGAACAAAGTTTTTATAGTACAGTAATAATATGATTATTATAATCAACAAACATTCATTTGCCTACGTTATTAGTATGTTTTTGTAATAAAGATAAAAATTATGTACTATTATAAATTTGTCGATTGCTTTTAAATCTAAAATGACGGATTGGTCTGCTCGTACCATCTAGTACTTTAACACCACCTATTGCGTAGTTTGTAAAACTTTTACTTTGGAACACGCTTATTGTGTAGTAATAATTATTTTTAAAATGACTGCATTTAATCCATATTTTAGATCATTTTTGTCGGAATTACGAAATTACGAAATATTTGATAGTAACCCATAATTAGGTAGTGTTTTTATTTGTTATCAGTGCCATTTAAGAATAACTTGTGTTACAATGGAGCAAACCAATGAACCTTCTTGTTCCTCAGTTGCAGGAAATAGACAATTGAAAGTAAACGAGAATAATAATAGTGGTTGCGTGTGTCTGTTGGTAAAATTTTAGAAAAACGATTTTCTCAGTACAGTTTTCAAGAAAAATATAACATAATTTCTTCAGGTAGACCTACCCCGCCTATCAATTTAGAAACTAAAGTTGAACACTCCGTTAAACAATTTATTAGACACTTTAAAATGGACTTTTATGATAAATATAAATGGTTAACAGGATGTGACACACTGAAAAAATTATTTTGTTGGCATTGTTTGCTCTTTAATATTTTTGAAAACACCTCTTGGAACTTAAACGGATTTTCGGACTTAAACAACTTCCATAAAAATGTTAAAAGACACACTAATAGCAAAATTTAACTTCGTTACTTAAAGAAAAGATATTTGGTAAGTCTCGTATTGAATATAGTTTGGACAATCAGTTAAAACTTAGTCATAAGCAACATAATGATCTAGTGAGCAAAAATAGGAACATCTTGAAGCGGTTAATTGACGTTGCGTGTTTTCTTGGAAATCATGAACTAAGTTTTAGAGGTCACCAAAACGATAAAGAATCCAATAATCGTGGAAACTATATCGACTTGGTGGAGTTCCTTGCTAAGTATGACGAAACCTTAAAATCCCATTTAAGGGATTCAACTGTTTTTCGTGATACATCTAACCGAATCCAAAATGATTTAATAAAATGCGTATCGGATATTTTACTGAATAGCATTAAACTAGAAGTAAAAGATGCATCTTCTGTATCAATTGTCTTAGACGAAACAACCGACATAACTAATTTTAGCCAGCTAGCTGTGGTAATACGTTACGTAAAATTGGGCGAAGATGTTCAAGAACGGTTTTTAAAATTTTTGGATATAACCGCCGACAGAACAGCAGATGCCACGTTTATAAAGGTATGTGATATTATTGAAGAACTACAGTGTGGTACAAAACTTGTTGCTCAGCGATACGACGGAGCTGCTGTAATGGCAGGACACTTGGGCGGTCTTCAAGCAAAAGTAAGACAAAAGTTTCAAAATGCCATTTTTGTTCATTGTTTGGCACATAGATTAAATTTAGTATTATCACAAAGTGTTGGATCTATAAAAGATTGTAAAGTGTTTTTTTCGACGTTAAATGGAATGGCTGCATTTTTTTCAAAATCCACTAAAAGAACTCGCGCTTTAGATACACATGTTCAAAAAAGATTTCCTAGAATTGTTCCCACGCGCTGGAACTACAGCGCACGACTGGTACAGATGGTGTCGCAATATCGTGAAGCTCTAATAGAAATGTTTAAAAATAAGTTAGCGCATAAAGAAATGTGGGATACTGAAACTGTAACTTCTTCTAGAGGCTACTTACAGTGATGGAAACGGATTTTAATTTTAATTTTGTGCTCAATGTGTTTTCAGAAATTTTTCCATACACGGACCTTCTGCTTGATATTTTGCAAACTAAATCGAATGATATTAGTTTCTGTGTTCGATACATCAATAATTTTGAAAAACAATTAATCAAAAAAGAGAAAACTTTCAAGAAATTTGGAACTAAACACTAAACACTAAATTTGAGTTTAGAACCACAAAGTAAACGTATTAGAATTGACAATATAGGTGATATGGTAACTTCCTATCGTAGATTATATTTAGAAACTTTTGATGATATTTCTCAACAACTCAGAAGCAGATTTCAGAACTTCAGTGAATTAAAATTCGTCGAATTATGTAATTATTACAACCATACTTTTGGAAAGATAATTATAGAATAATTACAACTTCTTCAACTAATGGACAGGCAGGGGTAGGAATAGTGTTAGGTAAAAGATTAGGGCATAAAGTTAAAGAGTACTTACAATTTAGTGATAGAATAATTATGGTTAGATTGAGTACAAAACCCACAGACACTGTTTTAGTACAGGTCTACATGCCAACAACTCAGTACGAGGATGAGGAAGTAGAAAAGGTATACGAAGATATAAATAGTATAGTGAGAAAAGTAAAAGGAGATGAGAATTTAATAGTTATGGGTGATTTTAATGCGTTAGTGGGAGAAAGTAGTGAGGGAAAAATGGTAGGAAAATTTGGGTATGGCAGACGAAATGATAGAGGAGAAAGATTAGTAGGGTTTTGTCAGGAACATAGATTAGTAACTGTAAAAACCCTATTCGAACAATATATTAGGAGAAGATATACCTGGATAGCGCCAGGTGATAGGGCTAGATATCAAATACATGATATTTTAGTTAAACAAAGATTTAGAAAACAAGTTAAAAACTGTCGTAGCTATCTAGGGGATGACATAGATAGCAATCATAACTTAGTTAAAATGAAGTGTAAACTAAAATTCAAAAATTGAGAAAAGTTAAAAGAGAGGGATGGGATCTAGGTAAGCTTAATGATAGTAGGGTAAAGAAGAATATAAACAAGTATTAGATAATAAGAGTAAAGAGATAGCTGTAGGAGGAATGTAGAAAATAGATGGAAAGAAATAAAACTGACTGTACATGATACAGCAACACAGACTATAGGTAAGAAAAAATAGAAGCGAGAAAACCCTGGGTAACAAAGGAGATATTAGATTTAATAGAGAATAGAAGAAAGCTTAAACCTTTCAGAGAAGTGGATAATGAAAATAAGCAAAATATAATACAGTTAGAAATAAGATAGTACATGAGTGTAGAAAAGCTAGAAATAAATGGATGGAGGAGAATTGTAAGGAATACAAGATGATTTGAGAGTAGGTAAGACAGACAGGGCTTACAGGGCAGTTAAAAGTTTTTGGGGATGATAGGAAAAATATAATGGTATTAGAGACGAGAATAATGAGCTTCTAATAAATAAAGTTGAGGTAGCAGATAGATGGAAAAGATATTTAGAAGATTTATATAAGGGAGACGATATAGATGAGTTAAAGAACGACCAAGAAGAGGATGTAGAATTAGGGTTCTCAATATTAAGAGAGGAATTTGATAGAGCTGTTCGGAATCTTAAACTAAATAAAGCGCCAGGGATAGACGATATTCCCGCAGAATTAATAAAATATGCTAGTCAGAAAACTTTAGATAGATTATATGAATTAATAAAAGTAATATATGACACAGGTGAGGTTCCAATAGATTTCGAAAAAAATATTATTATCCCAATCCCAAAAAAGTCAGGAGCTGATAGGTGTGAGAATTTTAGAACGGTTAGTTTAACTTCTCATGCTTCCAAAATACTAACAACAATAATTAAAGATAGAGTAGAAGCTTTGACTGAGAATTATTTAGGCGAAGACCAATATGGTTTTCGTAAAGACGGAGGGACTAGAGAACCGATACTAATGATTAGGGTAATTATCGAAAAAAGGTTACAAAAAATAAAAAGACTCATTTGCGTTTGTAGATTTAGAAAAAGCATTTGATAGGGTTAATTGGATTGTTATGTTCAGGGTTTTGCAAAAATAGGAATCTCTCATAGGGATAGAAAAATTATTTACAGTCTATATAAAACCAAAGCGTAGTAATTAGATTGGATGAAATAGAAAAGGAAGCTAAGATTAGAAATGGTGTTAGACAGGGTTGTATACTGTCTCCTTGATTTTAATGTTTATATTGAGGAAGCTTTAAACTTAGCTAGAGAGAGAAAGAGATAGGTATTAGTGTACAGGGACAGAAAGTAGACATGTTACGTTTTGCAGATGATATAGCCATTATAGCCGAGTCTAGAAAAGAGTTAGGAGAGTTTTAAATATTTTAGATGAGATACTACGGAGTAACTATAGTATGAGAATTAACTCAGTAAAGACAAAGATAATGACAAGTGAGTTACAGCCTAGTTCTAAACCAAAATTAAAAATAGGTAATACCGAGTTAGAGGAGGTAGATGAATTTTGCTATTTAGGTAGTATAATTACAAAGGATGGACGTAGCAGAAGGGATATAGTAGCTAGAATAGCTCAAGCTAGAAAAATGTTTTTAAGAAAGAAAAACTTACTAATAGCTAATAGTATTAGTTTAGATAATAGAAAAGTTTCTTAAAGTCGTACGTATGGAGCGTTCTACTATATGGTAGTGAGACTTGAACAATTAAAGAAGTAGATAAGAAAAAGATAGAAGCTTTTGAAACTTGGTGTTATAGGAGAATGTTAAAGATTAGTTGGACAGATAGAGTAACAAACGAGGAAGTTTATAGAAGGATAGGTGAGGAACCCTGTATGTGGAAACAATTGAAGGTCAGGAGAGATAGAATGATAGGGCACCAGTTAAGACATGAGGGACTATTTAGTAAAGTCTTAGATTATAGACTACCAAATAAAAATAGAGTAGGAAGGCCTAGACAAAGCTATATTAGTCAAATTATTAGAGATCTAGGTTGTGAAGGGTATGCAGACCTTTTTAGACTAGCTCAGAATAGAAAAGAATTTAGAGCTGCGTCAAACCGACTTTAAGTAAGTTCGAAAACAAAATAAAAATCAGGTAACTAAATGTCACCATGACATAACTCACAATTAGTTAGCGGTCTGGCATGTTGGTAGCGTTTCGTTGCTTAAGCCTTACCATAACATATAATTTAACACTTTTCCTTTTTGAAGCGGATAACCAGGTTATATTTCATTTCCTTATAAATGGTAATTATGTAACCATGTTAGAGTTTTTTAACAAACATCAGGTTGCTAATATCTATGTAGAGCCAGGTGGATAGGAAAAAGATAGAAGGATATAGGAAGACCTAGACCAAACTATATTAGTCAAATTATTAGAAATTTAGGTTGTGAAGGGTATGTAGAGCTTTTTAGATTAGCACAGAATAGAAAAGAAGTTAGAGCTGTGTCAAACCGACCTTAAGTAAGGTCGAAAACAAAATGATGATGATACAACCATAATAAAACCCGTTTTCCTGAAAAAGCCTTTAATGGTTTAAAACTTAATTATGCAATTTTTTTGACATTTTGGCATTAAATTCACAGCTAAGTGTTTTATACAACACTCCAGAAATCAATAATCAAAAAACACCGTTAAATATGCTACGTTTTCTTAAAGAAATTGATTTGGCAGAATCCTATAGTGAAGTCTTTAAATTGTGTCAACTTGCTTTAACAATTCCTGCAACAAGTGGTTCGGTTGAACGCATTTTTGCTACATTAAAGCGCATTAAAACCTTTATCAGAAATTCAACTGGTGAAGAAAGACTATCTCATTTAGCTATGTTGTCTATAGAAAATGTTGTCTATTTAGTTTAATAATTACCTTATTTAAGGCATATGTAAATAATATGTACTTAATCTTTTCATCACTATAATGTATAATAAGGACTTACATAAGTATCCAATCAGAAACATGGAATATTTTTCTATTCAAATTCACACCCATCAACAACCACACAAAGTGTTTCTATAAGCTGCAAGGAAATATTATTGTGAATTTCATTTAAACGTAAAAAACAGCATGATTAAAGTAGTATTTAATCATACTTAGAACAATAGCTATATATAGGGGCTGGTCTCATCACAACAATCTGTCAAGACCATATGCCACATGTGTTCCTACTAGTTCAACACATCTTGTTGTGTTTTAATCTCAATTATTGTCTTGCCTCGGTAATCTAAATAGGGCTGTCGAATTAAGACTCCAAAATTGTTTTGAATCAACAGTAATTTCAAAATGTTTCATTTTCTAAAATTATCCGTAATTACCATTATACCGTTTGAAAAATTACCTAATTAAACAATTATTTAATGAAAACCAAAAGGGCACATACCAAATGTTCATAACTCTAAAGGACATACTATACACCATTATTACACATTTTCTATCACTAGCTGCCGGTTCAATACCACCTACCATGCGGTGTCAGTGTAATTGCAAACAATAAGAGTCCAAAAACTTATTTTTTAAAATAGTTATTTCATTTCTAAAATTAAAATAACAATATACATTTTAATAACTAATGCTATATAAAAAGCAAAAACTAGTACAAGAATTGTTCTTACTAATATCGCAATTGATTATACTAAATACATTCAACTTTTTTTTCTTTCTCTTGTTTGGGAATAAAACCACTTATAGTTGTTGAAATAGTCTTTATTGGCGTTCTGATCCATGACCTAGGATCGAAACGACAATAAAGACTATTTCAATTACTATAAGCGGTTTTATTCCCAAAGAAGAGAAAGAGGAATAAACAACAAAACACAACAACCTTACAGAGAGTACATTCAACTTTATTAAAAATCTACCAAATGCTGCAATATTATTTTCTCATACCACACTCGTACAAATTAAAAGTAACACAACAATTTAGGACAAGTGCAGCATAGGAAAAATTACATAATTATCACCACATGGGTACAATACCAATTTCAATTGTTTCTCTGTTAAATGGTAATATGTTTAATTCTGACAATTTATTTACTAGATATATTTCTAAAAATGCGCTGCTACAAAATAGCTCAAAAAAATTAATATTTCTTCAGAAATCCTTTATCGACTAATGTCATACATTGTAAAGATTCAGAAAATGCAAATTTTTTTATCATCATTCTTTAACTGCAGCAGTTATTTGTCAAGAGGCATAAGAGCAACTAACTAAAGGACCTATAGTGTGAGGCAGTAAACATTCTGGCTTAGAAATAAATAATTTTGTTGAATTTTGGAATAAAGAAGTAGAAAATGGTAATTCACCAAGTCTATTGCCAACTTGTAGTGACTTATCTGTCTTCCTACTAATTTTTTTTTTGAAATTGCAAATAGTATTCAAATGGCAAAGCACTGCAATAATCCATTGTGCCAAAATTGATCACATCATCAGCAAGATGAATCAAACTATGAAAAATGCGTGTTTTCTATTGCATGCATAAATATTTTTGAAAGAGGATACAGCTATAACTTTCCCATTCCATTCTAAACCATTTTTAATAAAGGAAACAGCCTAAGAATCAAATGGCAGTAAAATGTTTGATAGCTTACAGTTTACTTAAGTCAAAATAGATGTCGATAGAAAAAGCAATATAAAAACCAAATAAAGCTTTCCACATTGAAGGTAATAGAGGCCACAATTTACACCAGTGCTGCATTTGAAATGTGGTAAACCATCAATAACTATAAGCAGAACAATATTGGAAACAAATATGAGAAATATGGAGATTAGAAATTAGTTTTCCAATCATTTAAAAATGAGTCCTCACCGGATTCTACAACTTTTACAACTACAGATGTCATTGTTTTATGTAAGATTCGAGGCTCAGTTGGACGAACAAAACATTTATATGTTCTCAAAATGCACGAGTGCAGATAACTCTATTTGTGTATAAAAATTCAGCACACCATATGTTTTAAAAATTAACTTAACACTTTACTTTCTGAGAATCTATCAGAACTGTTTTCATAATTGGATTCAACTGGAGAAAGTAAACCATTAACTAAGTCAAACTGATCTTGCAATTGCAAAATTGGTTTGTCTAGAACAATGTGCTCATCAAAATTTTCAAAGTGATCTGCTACTTCTTGTAAATAGGTTTGTACATCATCTATATTCCTATTAACTAAGATTGATGATGGTATTATGTAGTGCAATGTGCTATGTAAAATTTTTGTAATATAGTTTTTTGTTGACAACACAAGTTGAGAAAAAATAATTTCAAAGTTTGTATATAAACTTAAATAATTTTGAATTAAGGATTCAAGGATAATCACTCTTTCAAAGCATACTATTTCTTCCTTCTTTATTAATAGGTACTTTATACCATAATTAATAAACGTACACTTACCTTCATTAGCTATCAAACTTGTTTAAGCACAAAGTGACGAACTGTATTAGAAAATTACTACAATTATTTGAAAGTTTAGTGTTACTTCTATGAAAGCAAATTATTGAAAAATTTAGTAAAATCACAATGGACACTCTTGCAACTCATCAACTTCAAAACCCAACAGACATCAAACATGCTGCAATACTTTTAATTTCGGATCGTGTTTATTTACATTGTAGCATCTTCTACTAGAAGAGAACCATTTACATTTCTGATATATTTTAATTTCAATTAACTTGTCGATTATATAGTGTCTGTGTTCCTTGCAGTGATGAGCAAGCCAGGTACTATTAACTTTTTCAAGATGTTTCTCTATCTTCCTCTTGATTTGTTTTGTTAAATGTTTTTTAAAATACAAAATGGTAAATTGCTTTTCAAGAATTTTCAGACACTCGTCAATGATTTTTCGGAAATCTTCAGATCCACCAGCTATGACGCTTTCATACATTTTATTAATCAAAAGTAGCTGTGATTGATCTGTAAGATCGATGTGTTGATAAATATAATTTGCAGTCCGGGCATTGGAAATGTTTCAAACATTTGAAAGCTAAATATCCTGCAAAGTATGTTACTGAACAGTCTTCTAAATTTGACATCTGGTTAGAGTTGGTTTCGTCTGATGAAGAGGTTGTTGCAGATGATGCAGCATCCAATTCGTCACTATTACATATACTATCTTCGGATGTGGGTAATTCAAGAGTTGTATCAGAATCATCCTTACAATTAGATGATTTAGGTGGTGTAATTAAAGAAGTATTGGCATTACTTCTAAAGAACGTTCTAAAAATTTTAGATGTCGGATTTCTGAAAAATCCTCCCCGTTGCCTATAAACTGAAAATCTGTTTTCTAGTACGCCTTGATTTAATCTATTAGTTAGAAGATATTGAATATTGTGTTGCAATTTTTTAGTTTGAAATAATTCTATAACAGCATTGATTGTTTGAACAAGTCCATCAAAACATGGATGCCTAGAGATTTTATTTGTTTTTAAATCTACCTTGGAAAGTTTTGGTAATGTAACTAACGCTCCTTGAAATACTTCTTTAGCACTTGTATTTACATAAGAAAATGCTGATGAGTAGGGGTTAGCAGCAAACAACCTTTTGCTATTTTAACAATCAAATATATGATTTAGCAATTCAACAAAGTCTGCAGTATGAAGAGCAGTTGAAGGTATTAAATCATTTGTTTGAACAGCTGTTCTAATTGTGGATGCTACTGTGTGACTTAGTACCTGAACAGCTAACTTCACTTTCATTTTTTGGAATGTATTTGGATGAATATGAGCATCTGTTATTTTTGTTAGTGCTCTAGCCTTTTCGTTACTTTTATCTATTTCATATACTTTACGTATATCTGAAAAAGTATTCTTCTGTCACCATCCAAAAAATCACCTTTTAATAGATTATTTCTAAAGTTTTTTATAAGATGGGGTGTATCATACAAAACAAAAATTTTATGCTCTTTATACATAACATATGGAGCTTCTGCAGTTACTTTCAACTTTTTCAAAGCACTGCGATTATTACTGCTTTGATCACACACACACATGCCTTTGGTATTAGGCCACATTGAAATAATGTTTCCACGTTTTCCATTATTAATAGATATAAATTATTGCCTTTCATTCCATTATGTGTTAAAAAGTAACTAAACGGTAGCTTCCAAGTAGACGATAACCCTCTTACCATAAAGACAAGGGCATGTTTTGCTGTATTATTTGTTCTTCCCAAATGACCCATGTCTTCATAAGCTTCTATAAAATCCATATCTTTTGAAAATTCAATATTTTCTTTCAGTGACATTTTGTCAAAGCAAAGCACCACTGCTCTCTCTAGATCGGACTTGTCATCAAACTTTAACTTAATTTGATTCAAAAACGGTTTACATAATCCAGGAGTAAATTTTGAAGAACCAATCTAATGTCGAATAGTAGAAGAACCAGGCAATACAACTCCTTTTGCTCTGAGGAAGTTGTAAGTGGTAGGAGATTTATAAAAGGTCATCATTGAAAATCCTTTCACAGCAGCTGTCCATTGCCTTTTTTTGGTTTTAAACTGCATTAAAGCTAATGTTTTTGAAGAAATGGAGTTAAATTGATGGTTCTGTATGACATTCTGTACATTCATCTGAAGTTTCAAATCTATTATCTTTCTTTTTGATCTTGCCAGTTGTTCTCGTTTTAGCTTAAGGTTTTTTTTGTTCTGAAATAAAGTTTTTTAATTTTTTCTTCTTTGGTGTATCTTCAAACAACAACTTTCGTTTACAAACAATCTCCTCGTCGATTGGCATATCAATCACTTTCTGAAGAAGGTTATCATTTTCTGTAACAGGACTTTCTACTTCCAATCTTTGCGGCAATCCTAAAAAGTAAACATGGTGTGACTAAATAAACTAACCAAACTATGTTTAATAAAATGTCGGTTTCAGCACTGAAAAGAAATTCACATTTTACGCTTGAGCTACAGTATCAATACCCAAATAATATTTTACTAACGACGATTTCAGAATAAGTAAAGTAGCAACTGACAGTGTGTAACAAATTTGTTATTTAAGTATAGACATTGCGACACACTAAATATTAGATTTGGTAAATTTTTAATGATACTCTAATATTCTACCTGTCATTATGTCGTTTAGATAAAATGTGAATATATTCTGTTCTGGACTAATGTCTGTATTTATACTTACTGTGAAGGATAGTTCTCCGTTCATAAGTTTTTGTAGGTGTTTTTACTTTTAAAACAACAGGAGATGTTATAATAGCAGAAGTACTTGGAAGATTATATACATTAAATTCTTCATCAGCAATTGGCGAAACAGCCTTAGTAACACAGCGGGGTTCAGCTCCTCGTAGTAAAGCATGTCTTTTTTTAGGATCCTTAAATGATGCATCAATAAAATGGTTCTGACAAAGATATTTGTTGAAAAGCTGCTTTGGTTCCAAGTTGAAGAGGTGAACCTTTTCTGAAAAGGTCATAGTTAATTTGTTAGTATAATGTGTTTCTCAATTTTTGGTTAATATGTGCACTATGCATGCCCTAACAATCAATTATTATTAATGGCGAACTATGATCCTCTCTGTACTTCTTGAAAAATCGAATTTCAAAGTCTACGTAAACTACATGATATTCGAAATAGCATTTGAAGTTTTTTTAACATGTTATAGTGGCGTGCCTTTCTCGATTATTGGATGGTGTGTGTACTATGCCTTAATAATCGTTACTAATGACAAATCATGGCCTCCCCTATACTTTTTGAAAATCTGATTTTAAAGTGTATGCATAATACATATTTTTGATGTTAAAAATCTTTTTCTACGATCAAGCATTGGGTTTTCGAAATTTAAGTATTTTGCAATTTCACTTGGAATTTTACTAAAAATATTTACAGTGACAGGTTGAACTGAACATCTTTTGTTATATTTCATAAAGAATTTTATGGAGAGAATATGCGCTATTTTAAACATGCATTGATGCACACGGATATTTGTCTATGTCTTTGGGGGCCTAAACGGGAATTAATTTTATGTAGAAAGCGAGGATTTTTATCTTAATCTATGAAAATAATTATACATACATACCTGAATTTATTATTCATTTTTCACGCACGTCATCATCTTTAGGAAATCGAAATAAGTGTATTTCCGGGAATTTAATCCGAGATTTCCTACACAATTCACAAGTTATAACCATTTTATTTTGTTTAATTACACTGTGGTTAGAGTATCGATACACTATTTACACTCAAAACTGTTAATGTTTGCACACAATTATTCTAATCCTATATTATTATTTACACTATGTATACTACGATCCTGGATTGTCTAATTCAATATTGTCCTTTAAATTGATATACAAAACTTTACTGCTAAGGAAGTACAAGGTCAAGAACACATGAACGATGAACATAAAACAAGGTATTGTACTAATTATATAGCAGTGGTAGTGCGAAACTAGGAAGTGTGAACCCATAGACAAACAAGTAGATATTTATCGTTAATAGGATGACCTTGGCTCATGTTTTAGTTTCTTCCCACTGGCAAGAGGCGCCCTAGTCAATATAATTCTATCATGATGTGTACAATATTTATTTTAAATTTTTGTCTTCCGTATGTCTTATTTGGATGCAATTATTATAATGTTCATAACATTGATGCAGTTACTGTTTTTATTAAATAAATTTGTCGACAGACTAAAATTACAAAATAAAGCATAGATGAGGTTGATTATTGGTAGTAAAATGTAATAATTTCATTAAACAATTCGGTAGAATGTTGTAATCTTCAGCGCTCATCCGATCACTGAAGTTAAGCAACGTCCGGCGTGGTCAGTACTTGGATGGGTGACCGCTTGAAAAACGCCTGCGTGTTGGACTTTTTTTTGTTTTTATTGTATAATAGTTTCTTCCTTGACGCAGGGATGGCGCTTAGACGTCTAAGAATCTTACCATTGAGTTCTTCATCTACTTGTTTTTGTCTATGTGTGAACCTGATCGGTTCCAAACGTAACCGATTAGCTTGCCTGCCAATTATTCTACATTCCAATTGCACTCACGATCCTCTTAGGCTATAATATCACGTCGCAAATATAGTTTCTAGCCATCTGTTGGTGGCAGGTAGGAAACTACATATTGTAACTAAAATAAAATTAACAGAAATATAGGTAGCTGTTTGTTTAGAAGAATTTATTTGTCTGCAGGCGAGTTATACGATCGCCCTCTATTGGTGGCAAGCATTCCGTTGGCGTAAATTTATACATTAGGACGGCACTTTTTCTCTATAATTATTCTATGCTATAAGTCAACATAGGTAGATTATATAGAACAACAATTGAGAAATTCGTATTTTAAAAATTATACCCTATAATCGATTTATAAATAAACATTTTTTGACAAATACAATCATTTTTAGATTGAGCAACCATGAAGCGCTTTGACAATCAAATCCTCTTCTGTAGGCAACCCACGATACAATTAATTAGATTTTCTTGACTAACTACTCCAGGTTGTTTGAAATTAAATATTCATTTAGTTAATACGGAGAAAGGTAGTGTGGAATCAATTGTTATTTTTTTTGTTCGTTCAAAGCTCAAATCGATTAAGAATCTATTACTGTATTATTATAATAATTTACTCTAATGTGTGTTTGCCTGTACAGAGATATAATCAAAGAAATAAATTATGTAAGTTAGGTATTTAAGTATTTTGAGACATTTTCTTTTCAATGTCGTATCCTTACGTAAAACTATAATACCATAAAAGTATATTGCCCTATAAAATTAAGAGAACTTATACAATTTCTAGGCATGTATTTTTATGTGGATAGATAGCAAAGACCAAAATATACTTATATAAACAATTATTAGTAAAATTGTTATTTCCTTCTTCATATTTGGTGACAAACTTGATCGAATTTATATTTCGTGCACATGCGCTTTATATATCGCAAAATAAATAGTTCATTCATTCTCTTTCTTTTAAACATAATGATACAAAAAAAGCAATATTAATATTTAAGAATTCACGAGGTTAAAAAATATGTTTACCATGTAAACAGTATCCATAATTATTAAATATAATACAATGTATTTGGAGTTTCCAGGATAATATATATATTACCTCTCACCAATACATTACTTGCAGCGTTCAGGTTATATATAAATTTTGCATGCGACTTATTGTAATCAGTGTAGTCCGATGTTTCCCCGAATAAGTATGGTAAAACTAATTCGCCTATGAACATTACTACATTATATTAATATGTAATGGGTAATGTGCATATCAATCAGTATTAATAAGCGCTTTTAATAGACTGAATGTCTAACAGTTACGGTGGAATCGACTTTGGCTATACATATAATTTTGCTTTTTTATCGCAATTCGTTATTATAAAATGTAAAGAGATGCAACCATAAATTATGAAAACGCATTTTCTGCATGCATTAGACAACCCCAGATACAGATTAGCTAGACTGGTAATCTATACAAATAATTTCCTCGTTGAGCACATTTTTGGCCAATGGTGCGTAACGTTGCAAGTTTAACAGAATTTTGCACACAATTTTGCATCTTTTTCACAGTAAATGAGGTGTAACAATATTTAATTTTTAAGAACAAAATTGTCCCTCATGTAGCTGTAAAGTTTTTTGTATAGATAAAGTTCAGCTGTGGGGACATCTTAACGGAAAAATTAGGTATCCGAGACCCGCTTATACCGGCATATCATTAAGAACATCTTGTACAAATAACTCCTAAGTTAAAGAAATGATTATTATAATATTCTGTTGCTCCAATCACAGCAAATCACATACTTACCAGAGCAAGTTAAAAATTATCAGCAATGCTGACTTAACTCTTCTTACATTGTTTATACTCACCTCTGTTCTCGTTAATTTTATTGTCTTGCTGTTGTGGTACTGCTATGAAATTTTGATCCTAATTCCTTCATTTAACTTCCGTTTGCTGCAGATGGCTCATGGCCGCTCCATTAGAAGATTGCACTAAAGAGGAACAATGAGCAGTGAACCAGTTTTTGTGGTCGGAAGGTGTATCACGAATCGAAATAAATCACTTTCAGCACAATATGGGAACAGTTCTTAGCCGCAACAAAGTGTCCACAAGTGGACTAAAAAATTCAAAAATGGTGGCACAAATGCCACGCATGAGGACGGAGCCGAACGACCTTCTACGACCACAAATGGTGTTAACAATGCGCGTGTAGGTGACATGGTTTTATTAAACATACGAGTGACTATTGATGAAGTGGCAAATCGTCTTCAAATTAGTCATGGTTTTGCTTACGAAATTGTCCACAACAGACTTGGGTTTCATAAAGTCTGCGCAACATGATTCCCAAAGCAACTCACAGCCTTGCATGAACAAAAACGCTTGGATATCTGGCAAATACATGTGGATCGCTTTGGTAACGAAGGTGACGGTTTCTTAGACGGAATCGTCACTGGAAACGAAATTAGGGTCCGCCATTACGAACCGGAAAGTAAACGGCAGAGTATGGAATGGGAACATCCACGATCGCCAAGCAAGAAAAAGTTCAATCCGTAAAAAAGCTGATAATTACTGTTTTTTGGGGCGCAAAAGCCTTAGTACTGAAACATTATCAGGAGAAAGGCACAACAATAAACAAACACCGAGGATTACTGTCGAAAGGTATTGTGTTGTTGTACAACAATACCCGTTTGTATGTATGCACAATACACGTGGTCCCGAAGTATGTACGATATTTTAAGAACTTTGCTAGTTATCACTAAACGCAGGTGCACGTTTTACTTGCGCTGACTGAAACGAGGGGCACTGTGTTACACACTCGGCGGACACGTCTATGTACTAACTTCTAATGAAACGCACGTTAACGTAGTAGGTGCTAATGGAGCACTAGATAATACAAGCAGACCGATCTGCCATTTTAGTTTTCATTTACTGTTAAACGCTAAGTGTTTTGTTGATCTGTTAAGCTAACTTCATATAACAGCGAATGCAAATTTTGTTCGAATTCGCAATTCGAAAATTTGGACTGTCTTAAAACGTCTTAAAAGCAACGAAAAAAAATCACGAATAGTTAGGGATGTTATATCTAATTTCCTTAAACTTGGCAAACATGTCAAAAATTCAGCGCGAGTTACATATCCTCTATATTAATATTGTTGCGAGCTACTATTAGGCAGTTCGTCAAACACACAAGCGCCGTAAGCACTGCATATTCTACAGGGACCGAGAATATTCTAGCAATTACTGGAGGATGAATCATTCTTTTTAATCCAGGGTATAAATAATACCTATGAGGAAGTACAGAGTTAGTCTATATCAGAATGTCGAATATAAATTATATCGTGTAAAGTTAAATAGTTGAGCTTTTGGAAGTCCAAGAGTAAACATAAATGCTATATGATGTGAATGTGTCTAATGTACATGCAGCTTGTAGAATACATAAATAGACAAAAGTGTAATAAATAAATTATAATAGTGTTTAGTGTTGCTAAGAAGACTTATAGTTAAGGAACTAGTTTAAGAAGATATTAGTGCTTGTAAATAGCATTAGTGTGATAGTGCTTCATTGTTAATTGAACTGAAAACATCTGTAAATAAGGCATATGCTGTTAATTAGACTTGTGAACAGTGAGTAATAAAGACCTTTGTTATTACTTGTTTTGAATTAGTGCAACGCGGTAGTAGTAGCCAGCTACACTGGTGTTAGCTTATGTGGGGTATATAATGATTAATTTAAAAGAAAAGACATTTAAGTAGTTTGTATATGCCTGTAATAAGAAGCCAAAGTAAGATGGACGCAGAAACTATAATGATTTTTCTTCAGGATTTTAAATCCGGTATGGAAGAAAAGTTAAGCGAAAATACTGCAAAAATGCAAGAAAAGTTAAGTGAACATGCTGCGAAAACAGATAAAAAGCTTAGTGAAAATGCTGAGAAAATGGAAGAAAGGTCGGCTAAACTGGAAGTGATACTAAATGAAAACATAGCGAGGTCAGTTGAACTGGAATCTACTCTTAAAGAAAAGTTAAGTGAAAGTGCTCTGAAAATAGAAAAGTTAAGTGAAAATACAGCCACGTTCGAACAAAGATTAATGGAAAGCTCCATTGCATTGAAATAAGATTACATTGAACAGGTAAAAACAGTTGAGCAAAAGTTGGACAGTAAATTGGTAAAAATGGAAGAAGATGTGATGAGGCTGCAAGAACAAATAATTTCACTAACAACGCGGCCACTTGAATTAGCAAACTAACTTGTAAATCAGGACATTCCAGAAATAAAAAGCATAGAAGGAGGCGAGTCAAAACCTTCAAAATTTAAAGTGAAACCACCCACATTCGATGGCAAAACACTTTGGTCCACATATTTGAAACAATTTGAAGCTGCTGCAATAGCCATCGGATGGTGCTACAAAGAGAAGGTTATCTCTCTAATAGTGGCCCTACGGGGGGGAAGCTGTTAACATCTTACAAACGATTCCCGATCACCAGCAGAATGATTACGGCCTCTTATCATCTAAGCTTGAAATGAGATATGGATACGCTCACCTTCAACAGGTTTACCATGCACAAGTTAAGAACCGCTCGCAAAGAACAAATGAAAGCCTGCAGGAATTCGAAGCTGACATTGCCAGATTAGTTAGATTGGCATACTCAACGGCACCAGATAGCTTTCTTGAACAACTGGCTGTTCAAACATTTGTGGATGGCGTTAAAGATGGCGAAATACAGCAAGCGCTAAGATTAGCAGCTAAGCAGATGACGCACTGGCTTATGCGCTTGGATTTGAAGCAGCTAAGCAGACATCACACAGGATGAGTCACAAAGTTCGGTCTGCCCTAGAGGAACCTGGTCAAGCGCAGAACAGCATAAATGAAATAATCAACCGTGTGGCGGAAAGGCTGGAAAGACAACGACCGCAGAGATGGCGTTTGCGATGCTGGAGCTGCGGTAAAGTTGGTCATATACAGAGACGCTGTACTCAATTAAAGAAACAACCGGTTGATTTAAAGCAGGTCAATGTAAGGGGGCAAACGTCGACAGCACAACGTAGTGCTCCAAAGATTATCATACGTTCTGCATCGTCGATGGGAAATCTGGACAGCATCTATATTGATGGTAGAATTAATAGCACGGTTGTCCGATTACTCGCGGATACAGGAGCGACAAGGACTATTGTGAGACCAGATTTGGTTGGTTGTGGAAGAGTGCTACCTGTATCGGTATGTCTTCGTACGGCAAGTGGTGAGAAAATTTCTACTCACGAAGAGACTGCCGTTACGTTGGGAATTGGAGACAAACTAATTAATCATCGGATGTTGGTAGCTGAAATCATAGAAGAAGTGATCTTGGGAATGGATCTCATGAGAGAATATGGGTTTCATATAAACATGAAAGAAAATGTGCTTCGGATAGATGATGATGAGATTCCATTTCAAGGGACGAGTAACCAGACGATGCAAGTGCGAAAGATTTGTGATATAAAAATACCCGAGAAGGCGGAAATGATAGTAATGGGACGCCCGGATGGTGCGCTCCGGAAGGACAGATATGCTTGATGGAAGCAACTGAATCGGGAATGGATCAGGATGGATTACTGATTGGAAGAACGCTGGTGAAGTTTCGAAATATGATACCAGTAAGGGTGTTAAACATTAATCCGCATACGATGACCCTGAAGAAAGACATGATTGTGGGAAATTGCATCTCAGTATGATATATTAAACGTTGTGTGGACGACACGAAAGATAAACCAGCCAACGGTTGCTCACAGAAATTGCTGGATATGTTGATACCTTCGTGTCAAGAATTAAATGGCAACCAACTGGGCAAGGTAAAAGAACTGGTCGGACGATATCGAGGTGTGTTTGCACTGGATGAAAGTGAGAAAGAAAGGACGAATGTTGTGCAACATAGGATTAATACCGGAGATACGCAACCGATAAGACAACACCCCAGGCGGATTCCTTCGGCAAAACGTAAGGAAGCCGAGCAAATTATCACCGACAGCTATCCTTTACCCAGAATTGATGACACCTTGGATACTGTATCCGGATCTAAATAGTTTTCGACCTTGGACTTGAAAAGCGGATACTGACAGGTAGGCTTGGAGCCAAACGATAAAGAGAAAACTGCGTTTACAATTGCAAGTGGATTATGGCAGTTCAAGGTCATGGCATTTGGATTATGCAATGCCCCTGCTACTTTTGAACGTTTGATGGAGTCGATACTGCGTGGACTGTCCTTGAAGACATGTCTGGTGTACCTAGACGAAGTGATAGTGTTAGGCCGGTATTTTGAAGAACACCTTAAGAACCTAGAGGAGACATTCCAAAGATTACGCGGGGCAAACCTTACATTGAGCCCCAAGAAGTATCGCCTGTTTGGAAAAGAGGTGAAATACCTAGGACATGTCGTTTCGGAGACCGGAATAAGAGCTGACACTGACAAAATAAAAATGGTACAAGAGTGGTCTACACCAGCAGATATACACCAACTACGCAGTTTTCTAGGATTGTGCACATATTACCGACGTTTTATACTTGGGTTTGCAAACATTGCCAAACCGTTGACAAAATTAACCGAAGATGGACAAGAATATGATTGGAACGACGACTGCCACAGTGCATTTGAACAATTAAAACGACTACTAGTTACAGCACCAATTTTGAATTACCCACGGATGGAGGTGAAATTTGTGTTGGATACCGATGCCAGTAACACAGCTATAGGAAGTGTTTGTTCTCAAGTGCAGGACGGACAAGAAAAAGTTATTGGGTATTTCAGCAAGGTCTTGTCGCGGCCAGGAAGGAACTATTGTGTGACAAGAAAGGAGCTGTTGGCCGTTGTCAAATCTGTAGAGCACTTTTATAAGTATTTATACGGCCGTAAATTCCTGTTGAGAACAGACCATGCTGCACTAAAATGGTTATTGCAGTTTCTAAATCCTGAAGGGCAAGTTGCAAGGTGGATAGAACGGCTGCAGGAATATGACTTTGACACAGAACATCGTGTAGAAACTAGCTATCGGAATGCAGACGCTCTATCAAGGAGACATTGTCCGGTAGACTGCAATCATTGATCCAAGATGGAAGAGAAAATAAGTGTCATCCATAGAATGACGGTAACCGATGATACTTGGCAACCCAAAAGAATACGAGATCAAGAGAATGACGCCGAATTGAGACGAATTATTGGGTGGAAAAGTAGAGGACAACGACCAGCTTGGGAAGAAATTAGTATTTCAAGTAGGTGCCTGAAGGCATACTGGGCACAGTGAGACTCCTTGGTGATTGAAAATAGAATCTTGAAACGACGTCTGGAATGTAAAGATGGCACTGAGAGACTTCAAGTGATAGTGCCGAGAAGCAGAGCGCCGGAAGTGTTGCAGCACTTGCACGATGGTATTTCCGGAGGGCACTTTGGCGTGAAAAGAACTCTCGAAAGAGTGAGAGAAAGATTTTATTGGGTGAACTGCAAAGAAGATGTGAAGGAGTGGTGCCGGAAATGTGAGTTGTGTGCCTCTGCAAATGGCCCGGTCACAAAACGGAAAGCCCCAATGAGACAGCATAACGTGGGGAATCCTTTTGAAAAGGTTGCCATTGATATAGCTGGTCCGTTTCCTGAATCAGAGAAAGGAAATAAATACATCTTGGTTGCAATGGATTATTTTACCGAGACGGTTGCAGATGTACTAGTGAGGGAGTTGTTTTGTCGCTTTGGAGTTCCGTTGGAATTAAACTCCGATCAAGGTCGGAACTTCGAATCAGCGTTGTTTCAAAACGTCTGCAAGAATCTTGGAATCAGAAAAACTAGAACCACGCCACTTCATCCTCAATCGGATGGAATGGTTGAAAGAATGAACAGGACGTTAGAAAAGTACCTAGTCAAAGTTGTCTCAGAACATCAACAAGACTGGGATCAATATTTACATTTGTACCTACTGGCGTACCGATCTTCAGTACATGATAGCACAGGATACTCTCCCGCAACGTGTTGTTAGGACGTGAACTGCGGCTACCATGTGATCTTCAGTTTGGATTTAAACCTGGAGAAGAGATCGCAGGTGAAGATTACGTTAGTAAGCTTCGTGAAAGATCAAATAGCATTCACGAAAACGTCCGAAAGAATATCAAAGCAGCAAGCGATCCAATGAAATCGCAATATGACACGAGAGCACAAGAAGATGGTTATCAACCTGAAGATTTAGTGTGGTTGTATAATCCACAAAGAAAGCGTGGGTTGTCGCCAAAATTACAAAGACAATGGGAAGGCCCGTACGAAGTGATGAAAAGGATTAATGATGTAGTGAACCGGATCAGAAGATCTCCCCGTGGTAAACCAAAAGTGGTACACTTTGACCGTTTAACATCCTACGCTGGCAACAACCAGGAAGGCTCGAATAATGAGAATGGTATTCGACAAGTTATTAATCATGAGCCAAATGTAGATTTTGAGAGTTTTATGGCGGCGTATAGTGGTTCCGCTAAGGCGAGATTTGGCGTTGTTGTTGAAAAACAGCAAGATCTGTTTAGAGCACCAGAAGAGTGTTCCCTTGCACATTGCGTAGCTTAAGATTTGGAAATGTCAAGCGGAATAGCTGTTGTTTTCAAGAAAAAGTTTGGATGTGTGGATGAATTAGTACAACAGCAGCCAACTGCAGAAAAAGCTTTGGTTCTTCTGGATAAAAATCGTTATGTTTACTATCTGGTCACCAAAAATTCTTCATGCCAGAGACATAGTTATGAACATCTATAGGAGGCTTTACTAAATCTTAAGGCTCAGATGATGGAAAATGGAGTAACGAAACTAGCGGTGCCCAAGCTAGGCTGTGGACTGGATCGCTTAGATTGGAGATAGTCCGAAATATGCTAGAACTAGTTCTCCAGGGAACCAACGTCCAGGTCCTTGTTTGTTGTTATCAACCGGTTGCCTACCAAGACCAAAAAAAGAGTGTTGACTGTTATTTCCAACGACGCGGTGGATGCACCAGAGAAGATAGCTGCCGATACCGACATCAGTCATTGAATTGGCGTCAAAATGTATTTACAGTTACGAGACGTAACGGTTTCAAAAAGGGGGCAGTGTTGCGAGCTACTATTAGGTAATCCGTCAAACACACAAGCGCCGTAAGCACTGCATATTCTACAGGGACCGAGAATCTTCTAGCAATTACTGGAGGATGAATCATCCTTTTTAATCCAGGGTATAAATAAGATCGATGAGGAAGTACACAGTTAGTTTATATCAGAATGTTGAATATAAATTATATCGTGTAAAGTTAAATAGTTGAGCTTTTGAAAGTCCAAGAGTAAACATAAATGTTATATGATGGGAATGTGTCTAATGTACATGCAGCTTGTAGAATACATAAATAAACAAAAGTGTAATAAATAAATTATAGTAGTGTTTAGTGTTGCTAAGAAGAATTATAGTTAAGGAACTAGTTTAAGAAGATATTAGTGCTTGTAAATTCATTAGCGTGATAGTACTTCATTGTTAATTGGACATATGCAGACTTGCTTATAATTACTTAAAAATAAAGATGTATGATATATTAAGAAAAAGCAGAAAAGTAATATTTGCAGTTACCTAGAGATTGATGTGCGACTGGAAGGCTTTATCTTGACTGTAAGAAGCTCGTCCTTAGTCAGCTTTCGAATCTCAACTTTTGCATTGTTGGAATTCAAGCTACTGCCATTAATTATTAACCATTAAAGATAGTGACTTGTATTAATTTAATTCAATTTAACTTGTACTTAAAGAATATAAGTGTTCAACTTGTTTATGAATAAAACAAGTCTGTTGGTAATTGAAATAATAAAATTCATTTTGTTAGTTTTAGTTCTTGAATAAAACTTTTTAAAAAGACGCTTCCAAGGACACAAATCTATCTTGCGTTGTCAAAAATATTTGTCAATGGTTTATTTTAATAGTTTATTTTATATTAATTATTTAATTTATTGGTAGTCAAAGATAAGTTCTATTGTTGTGTAATATGGAGAAAAAAGAAAATTAACAATATGTAGGTTACGTGAAATTTAAATGATGCACCTAACAAAAGTGATATTTAATAAGATGGAAGTACGCAAATTTCACAAAAATGTTGATTTTTTTTCAACATTCTTACGAAATTCTCAGCCGCTATTTTATTCGGATAAAAATTACGAATTTCGTCGTTGCATGAACTAAGCTTTATGGTTTAAAATTTTTTAAAAAATTTATGTTTTAAGCTCTAAATTGTTTAATAATTTAAACCAAAAACATATAAGTTGTATAAATTTATGACTTAGGTAAAAGAATTAATTAATTGTAAAAATTGGTTCCTAAACCAAAAAACATATTAATGTATGTTTTAAAAAAAATTTGTTGTGTCAAATTGGTTTTGAACGGCATTTTAAGTTTAAGTTAAAATAAAAGTCATTGTTGTATAAAAAATTTAATTTTTTAAATAATTTATGTCATAGTGTTCTAAAAAAAACTATTGTACCCTTTAAATTTGAATTTTTATTTGGTGTGAATTTATGTTAGTATTTTATTTAAAAAAATTAAAGACCATTAAGGTATAGTTTTGAGAATAATTAGAAGTTGAGCATATGGTGTAAATTGCATTTTATTTAGTAAATAAGTGATGCTACGTTAAAGTAAATATGTTTGTACTAATTAAATTTGCAAATTTTATAAAATATTGGTGGTAAAATTATTAACGTAAAACAATTTAGGAAAACTTTAAACATTAGGAATATTAGTTTTGTCAAACGAAGATAAAACTTATAAAATAGAATACTATTATGTTGGTAAATTGTTCTTAACCTAATCATTCGTATGTTGCAAAATTAATTGTAAGTGCCCTTTAGAGTTACAGTTGAAAGTTAAGTCATAAAATGATAAAATTTAACAAATAGCTTAATTGGGTTGTAATTTTTTATTATAAATTTGTCGATTGCTTTTAAATCTAAAATGACGGATTAGTCTGCTCGTACCATCTAGTACTTTAACACCACCTATTGCGTAGTTTGTAAAACTTTTACTTTGGAACACGCTTATTGTGTAGTAATAATTATTTTTAAAATGACTGCATTTAATCCATATTTTAGATCATTTTTTGTTGGAATTAAGAAATTACGAAATATTTGATAGTAACCCATAATTAGGTAGTGTTTTTATTTGTTGTCAGTGCCATTTAAAAATAACTTGTGTTACAATGGAGCAAATAGACAAATAGACAATTAAAAGTAAACAAGAGTAATAATAGTGGTTGCGTGTGTCTGTTGGTAAAATTTTAGAAAAGCGATTTTCTCAGTACAGTTTTCAAGAAAAATATAACATAATTTCTTCAGGTAGACCTACCCCGCCCCTTTAAATTTTCAATTTTTAGAACTTTAAAATGGACTTTTGATAAATATAAATGGTTAACAGGATGTGACACACTGAAAAAAATTTTGTTGGCATTGTTTGCTCTTTAATATTTTTAAAACACCTCTTGGAACTTAAACGAATTTTCGGACTTAAACAACTTCCATAAAAATGTTAAAAGAAACACTAATAGCAAAATTTAACTTTGTTATTAAAGAAAAGATATTTGGTAAGTCTCTTTGAATATGTTTGGACAACAGAAAACTTATTTAGCAACATTGTTAGTAGAAAATGGAAATTTAAGCGGTTAATTTTGGGTTTTCCGGAAACAGAACAAGTTTTAGAGGTAAAAACGTAAAAATCCAATAACGTGGAAACAACACTTGGGGGTTCCTTGCAATAGACAAAATTAAAATCCCATTTGGGTTCAATGTTTTCTGATAATTAAGAATCCAAAATGATTTAAAAAATGGTAAGTTTGTATGAATGCATTTAAATAAAAGATGCCTTTGTACAATTGTTTCAAAAAGAATCTAATTTTCCAGCGCTTGGAATACGACGTAAAATTGGGCGAAATGTTCAAAAGGTTTTAAAATTTTTGGATAAAGGAAGAACGAATGATTTTTAAAGGTATGTGATATTATTAAGCTCATGTGGTCAAAATTTTTCCATACACGGACTGCTGTAATGACAGGAATTGGGCGGTCTTTAAGAAAAATAAAAAAAAGTTTTTAAAGATTTTGTTCATTGTTTGGCACAAATTAAATTTAGATTACAAAAGTGTTGGATCTATAAAAATTTAAAGTGTTTTTTCGGCGTTAAATGGAATCTGATTTTTTAAAACCTAAAAAACCCGTTTAGAACAATGTTAAAAATTTCCAATTTTCCCAGGCTAATACAGCCAGATTAAATTTCCAAATCTAATCAAAAAAGTTTAAAAATAAGTTACGCTAAAGAAATGTGGGATATGAAACTTAATTTTCAAGGCTACTTACAGTGTGGAAACGGATTTTAATTTTAATTTTGTTCAATGGTTTTAGAAATTATTCCATACAGGCCTTTGTTGATATTTTAAACTAAATGAATATATTATTTCTTTTCAAAACACAATAATTTTAAAAACAATTAAATCAAAAAAGGAAAATTTCAAAAATTTAACAAACACAAACACAAATTTGGTTTAAACCCAAAGAAATATTAGAATTCAATAAGGTAAAACCCTATGTAGATTATATTAGAAATTTTATATATTTCTCAACAACTCGAAGCAATTTCAAAGTTCATAATTAAAATTGTCGTTATTAATTATTCCTCAATAAAACCCGTTTTCCAAAGTTTAATGGTTTAAAATTAATTTGCTTTTTTTTGAATTTTGGATTAAATTCAAGTAATGTTTTATATAACACTCCAAAAAATAATCAAAAAATTAAATACTACCTTAAAGAAATTATTTCAAATTATAGTAATTTTAAATTGGAATTCTTTAACAATTCCTCAACAAGTGGTTGGTTAACGCATTTTCTAATTAAAAAAAATTTTCAGAAATTAATTGGGGAAAATACCCATTTACAGACTTGAAAATGTTTCATTTATTTAAAATTACCTTTTTAACATATGAAAAAATTACTTAATTTTTCATCACATAATTAAATAAACACATGTATCCAATCGAAACATGGTATTTTTCTATTAAATTACACCCACAACAACCAACAAAGTGTTTCTATAAGCTGCAAGGGAATATTATTGTGAATTTCATTTAAACGTAAAAAACAGCATGATTAAAGTAGTATTTAATCATACCTAGAACAATAGCTATTTATAGGGGCTGGTCTCATCACAACAATCTGTCAAGACAATATGCCAAATGTGTTCCTACTAGTTCAACACATCTTGTCGTGTTTCAATCTCAATTATTGTCTTGCCTCGGTAATCTAAATAGGGCTGTCGAATTAAGACTCCAAAATTGTTTTGAATCTACAGTATCAATAAGTGATATTTGTCTGTATTGTAAATTGAATGTAAATATTTGATAAGAAGCTAACTGATACAATTAGGTTTAATGCATTTTGAATAAAAAATAACATACACCTTCTACACTAAAAATAATGGGCAAAACATTAATTTTTTGTAAATACTACAAACATTACATAGGTAATGTATTTTAAAACACATGTTATCAGTAACTTATTTTTGTAAGAAGTAATTGAAAGAATTCAATATAATTCATATACTCAAAATCAGAAGTGAATGTGTTCACGTCATAGGTTTCTAAATAAAAAAAATCAATGTGTTTCTAAAGGAGTACACTTAATATAGAGAGCTGAAACCATACAAACATTTTATTCAGCAACCTTTGAAATATGCTACACTTATTTACAATCAGCTGTGAACATACATGAACAACAAATACATATATATGTTTTGCGTATTGTAACAACATAATTAAAATATAAACAACATGTATAACAATCTGGAAAACGATTAGTCTTTCATTCTCAAATACCTGCTATATATAATACACCAGCAACTACTGACAAAGTTGTGTAACGACCGTATACAGTATGCCCTTTAGGGTTCTGAACATTTGGATTGATGTCAGGTAGAAATTATAGAGTATCATGGGGGTCTTATCATAAAAATTACTTTCAATTTGCATGAAAAATGCATATTTTTGAATGGTCATATTCAGTATGCCGTTTTGGCTGTCATTAAATAATTGTTTAATTAGGTATACAAATCGGTCACGGTCATCAGATAAAACTTGTTAAATGAAAATTGCATATTTGCAAAAATTACTAATTTCAAAATGTTTCATTTTCTAAAATTATCCGTAATTACCTTTATGTCGTCTAAAAAATTACCTAATTAAACAATTATTTAATGAAAATCAAAAGGGCACATACCAAATGTTCATAACCCTAAAGGACATACTATACACCATTATTACACATTTTCTATCACTAGCTGCCGGTGCAATACCACCTACCATGCGGTGTCAGTGTAATTGCAAACAATAAGAGTCCAAAAACTTATTTTTTAAAATAGTTGTTTCATTTCTAAAATTAAAATAACAATATACATTTTAATACCTAATGATATATAAAAAGCAAAAGCTAGTACAAGAATTGTTCTTACTAATATCGCAATTGATTATACTAAATACATTCAATTCTTTTTCTTTCTCTTGTTTGGGAATAAAATCACTTATAGTTGTTAAAATAGTCTTTATTGGCGTTCTGATCCATGACCTAGGATCGAAACGACAATAAAGACTATTTCAATTACTATAAGCGGTTTTATTCCCAAAGAAGAGAAAGAGGAATAAACAACAAAACACAACAAACTTACAGGGAGTACATTCAACTTTATTAAAAATCTACCAAATGCTGCAATATTATTTTCTCATACCACACTCTACAAATTAAAAGTAACACAATAATTTAGGACAAGTGCAGTATAGGAAAAATTACATAATTATCACCACATGGTTACAATACCAATTTCAATTGTTTCGCTGTTAAATGGTAATATTTTTAATTCTGACAATTTATTTACTAGGTATATTTCTAAAAATGCGCTGCTACAAAATAGATCAGAAAAATTAAGATTTCTTCAGAAATCCTTTGTCGACTAATGTCATACATTGTAAAAATTCAGAAAATGCATAATTTTTTATCAGCATTTTTTAACTGCAGCAGTTATTTGTCAAGAGGCATAAGAGCAACTAACTAAAGGACCTATAGTGTGAGGCAGTAAACATTCTGGCTTAGAAATAAATAATTTTATTGAATTTTGGAATAAAGAAGTAGAATATGGTAATTCACCAAGTCTATTGCCAACTTGTAGTGACTTATCTGTCTTCCTACTAACTTTTTTTTGAAATTGCAAATAGTATTCAAATGGAAAAGCACTGCAATAATCCATTGTGCCAAAATTGATCACATCATCAGCAAGATGAATCAAACTATGAAAAATGCGTATTTTCTATTGCATGCATAAATATTTTTGAAAGAGGATACAGCTATAACTTTCCCATTCCATTCTAAACCATTTTTAATAAAGGAAACAGCCTAAGAATCAAATGGCAGTAAAAATGTTTGATAGCTTGCAGTTTATTTAAGTCAAAATAGATGTCGATAGAAAAAGCAATATAAAAACCAAATAAAACATTCCACCTTGAAGGTAATAGAGGCCACAATTTACACCAGTGCTGCATTTGAAATGTGGTAAACCATCAATAACTATAAGCAGAACAATATTGGAAATAATATGAGAAATATGGAGATTAGAAATTAGTTTTCCAATGCCACTTTGATTCAAAAATGAGTACTCACCGGATTCTACAACTTTTACAACTACAGATGTCATTGTTTTATGTAAGATTCGAGGCTCAGTTGGACGAACAAAACATTTATATGTTCTCAAAATGCACGAGTGCAGATAACTTTATTTGTATATAAAAATTCAGCGCACCATATGTTTTAAAGATTAACTTATCACTTTACTTTCTGAGAATCTATCAGAACTGTTTTCATAATTGGATTCAACTGGATAAAGTAAACCATTAACTAAGTCAAACTGATCTTGCAATTGCAAAATTGGTTTGTCTAGAACAATGTGCTCATCAATATTTTCAAAGTGATCCGCTACTTCTTGTAAATAGGTTTGTACATCATCCATATTCCTATTGACTAAGATTGACGATGATATTATGTAGTGCAATGTGCTATGTAAAATTTTTGTGATATAGTTTTTTGTTGACAACACAAGTTGAGAAAAAATAATTTCAAAGTTTGTGTTGTGACCTGTAGATAAATAAAACACGCCCGCAAGATGTTTATGGATATAATTAATCATTTACTTCAAACACAAAAATACAAAGTGGTTCGTGGTAACTTCACGGCCATTATTCATTAATTAATGCTCTACTTCACGCGCATGACTACCACTACTCCAGACCTTAGTCCTAACATGTAAATAAAGCTAGTTCTACAATGTAAATAAAGTTAACCCTACGACGTCACATCACTACCTCCGCCCTCAGAGGAGACCTATCCATCTGAACTTAAAATACAATTCAATACAAATAAAGAGTTACTTTACAAATTTAAACGATCAGGCGGTTTCACCACTCGCTTACTTCTAGTTACAATTGGTACACTAGTACCTTGGGAGCTATTCGCCTTAACAATTTCTTTCGCCACTACTACTAGCACTAGTTAGCGTTACACACTTATTACTAACACTATCCCTGTTGTCAGCCGGCTCACTATCTAACGCGGTCGTACTCACCGCCTTGGAGGTACTTGACATTATTACAATAGGTTTATCATTACAAGTTATCTTGGGCAAGTTCACAAGCTTGTCCGGACCATCTGTATTTATCTCGAAGTGACTTTCATAAAAGGTTCCTTCTTTAATTATTTGATCTCGGTGGCGCTTGTAAATTTGACCATCAGTTAACGACACACAGAAATATATAGAAGTTCCTAATTTTTCATCAATTGTTCCTTTTTGCCAACCCTTTTTGTTTTCTCTAAAGTACACCACATCGCCCACCTCAAACACTTTTGAAACGGGAAATGTTTCAACATTTTTATTAGTACCTTCGATACTTTTAGGTTGCAATAAATCAAATGTTGTGTTAATGTTTCTAGAAAACGTTAGTTTGGCAGGAGAGACACCAGTGGTTGAATGAGGCGCGGTCCTATAACCGAACAGATACCTAGAAATGGTGGTTGTCGTTGTCTCATTTCTATTATCCATAAGCAATTTTTTAATAGCTCTTTTAATACTGTTTACAGAATTCTCTGCTGCTCCATTACTGGATGGATGGTAAGTAGGGGTGCTTAAGTGTATTACACCGTTCTTTTTACAATATTCCGCAAATTCTGCGGAGGCCAATTGAGTGCCATTATCGGCCACTATTGTGCGTGGGACAGCATATCTAGCAAATGTCTCACGTAATTTTTCGATAGTGTTGGCCGAATTAATGTTATCAACAACAAAAACTTCTGGCCACTTACTATAGGCATCGGTTAAAATAAGAAAATTCTCACCTAAAAATGGTCCCATATAATCTATGTGAACCCGTTCAAATACCTTTTTACACAAAGGCCATTTGGTTACTGGTGTTTTAACTGGATTAGGCCGATTCATCATACAGCCATGACATCTTCCAGTAATTGCCTCTATCGCTTGATCTAAGCAAGGCCACCAAAAATAAGATCGAGCCACCGCTTTCATCTTAGTAGTACCTAAATGAGAAGCGTGTAATTCTTTCAAGAGCGTATCGTGATATTTTTGTGGAATTACCACTCGGTACCCCCACATAATAACACCTGAGTCAACATAAAGTTCAGATTTTTGAGTAAAATAGGGTATTAGCTCGGGCTCTGTTTGATCAGGCCACCCATACTCTATGTAATTAAATACTTTAGATAGAGAAGGTTCTTTTCGAGTTTCTGCACGTATTTGTTTTACTGTTATTGGTACAAACTCTTCGACAAAATTTAAGTAATCGTACTCATCACTTTCCTTTTCAATCTCTTTTGGGTTAGGTAAACGTGACAAGGCATCAGCCACCACGTTACTTTTCCCTTTTAAATATTTTAATGTATAGTTAAAACTAGACAAATATGCAGCCCATCGCTGCAGTCTACCTGCAGCCATAGCCGGTATTTCTTTTGTTTCACCTAACAAGGCTAACAAAGGCTTATGATCACATCTTAAAGTAAAATTAAGACCTGCCAGATAGGGATATAATTTTCTCACACCCCAATATATGGCTAGAGCCTCTTTGTGAATCACAGCATATTTAGCCTCTGCTTTATTAAGTGTTCTTGATACAAAACAAACGGGCCTTTCGGTATTATCTGGCATTTGATGCAATAATATACAGCTAATACCAACGTTCGATGCATCTGTTTCTACTACTATCGGTAACTCTGGATTAAAATGAGTTAAACTTTTATAAGACAAAACAGCTTCTTTTGCCCTATTAAAAGCTATCTCGCAAGATTTATCCCACTTGAACTGAACACCCTTTTTGAGCAAATTATAGAGAGGATGTAAAATGGATGCCAAGTTAGGTATAAACTTTGCATAGTAATTTATTAATCCACAAAAAGCTCTCACTTCAGAGACGTTTGTGGGTTTGGCCACTTCGAGTATAGCCCCTACTTTGGAAGGATCCTTTTTTAAACCCATCGCACTAATTACGTGGCCCAAATAATTTATTTCGGGCTTAAAAAACTCACACTTGCTAGGATTTAGTTTGAACCCAGCAAGTCTTACTCTTGTTAATACCTCACGTAAATTAGAAACATGTTCCTCTAAGGAAACCCCTGTAACTACAATATCGTCTAGCAGGTTTACAGCACCTTTGCAACCCTGCAGTACTTTCTCCACTTCTCTCTGAAACAATTTGCATGCAGGCTTAGTCCCAAAAGGTAATCTATTTAGTTTAAAAATCCCTTTGTGGGTGCTCCATGCCAGCATTAAACTAGCTGCTTCATCCACCTCTAATTGATTATATGCAGCTAAAAAATCAAGCTTTGAATACAACTTTCCCCCTTTCAATTCCTGAAATATTTCATCGACCCGGGGAATAGGATATAACACATCCTCCAAAAATGGATTTAAAGTGACCTTATAGTCAGCACAGACACGCAATTTGCCATTCGGCTTTAAAATTGGAACAAGCGGAGTTCCCCATTCACTACTTTCAACTTTTGTAATAATACCCTGCTGTTCCATTCTTTGTAACTCCTCTTCCACTTCTTTACGGAAAGCAAACGGAATATTTCGGGGTTTACAAAATTTCGGCCTGGTATCCCCTTTTAAATTTAACTTAACTTTATCATACTTGTACGTCCCTAACGTACCATCAAATAAATCAGAAAATTTTTTACAAATTTGATCAGCAATAATTTTTAAATCATTCGTATCATTCATGTGTAAACACCGATTGTTTACTTGAAATGAAATATTTAATTTATTCATCAAATCGCGACCCATTAACGGTCGTACACCATTAGGAACAATGACAAATTCATTCTTGTGAACAATTTCATTTAACTGTACCTTTAATAAAACTTTCCCCACTGGGTGTATAATGCCTCCATCATATGTTTTCAACTTTAAAGTACAAGGTTCTAATTTCAAAT
This sequence comes from Platerodrilus igneus, assembly GCA_036346225.1. NCBI lineage: Eukaryota > Metazoa > Arthropoda > Insecta > Coleoptera > Lycidae > Platerodrilus > Platerodrilus igneus. The sequence continues at coordinate 973,829 of JARFIW010001213.1, forward strand.
TGAAATTACTTTTATAAAAATCTAATGGTAACACCGAAATTGCAGATCCTGAATCAATCTCACAATCAACAGACTTATTTTCAATAATAACTTGTATATAAAAAGGATTAATTTTAGAATCATTATAAAAAAATTCTACAAGCTCTTCACATTTAAACTCGGTACTTACATCTAATTCAGGTTCTTGCATATGAATATTGTTGTTTTTACTTTGTTTACCTGAGCATTTGGGCGAAGTAGAAATATGCCCTTTTTTCCTACATACTTTACAAAATTTATGTCTAAACTTACAATATTTAAAACTATGGTTATCTTTACGACAAACAAAGCAAAGCAACTTCTCTTGTCGTACCTGATGAGGCCTCTCATTTCTTTCGTTTCTTAATTTGTCATCCTTTACCTGTAATTCGTAAATACCTCGGGTAGTTTGGCTTTCCATTACAGACGATTCCTTGTTTAATGCAATTTCAAACAAATCAGTTACACTCTTCGTTTCACCTTCTTCACAAAGGCGATCTAGCACCGGACCTGGATACATTCCCGTTACGAATTTATCTTTCACCTTATCTTCAAGCATCGTACCAAATTTGCATCTCATGGCTGATTGCTTAATACGAACAAACCATGCATTGATGTTTTCACCTTTTACCTGCTTTAAGTCATAAAAAACTGTGCGTTCCCTAAAAACAGATACTTTCTTTGAAAATTGTTTTTGCATCAATGAACATAATTCTATATAATTCTTGGTTGCTGGGAGATCAGGATCACATAATTCCCTTAAAATCGCGTAACTTTGTTGTCCAATTATAGTTAATAAAACTGCAACTTTATGAGCATCATCAATATAGTTGCAAATAAAATATTGTTCCAGTCGCTCATAATATAGATTCCAATCATCTATTTTATAATTAAACTCTGGTAATGAACCAACTTGTGCATGAAAAACAGGATTTACTGCTACGGCGTGGGACGGATTACTCACGTGCGTCATAGCAAATTAAAAATTCAAACTTCCTACTTATAATAATTATAAAACATCTGCTGCTTTATTCCGTTATTCCTCGTCACCAAATTGTTGTGACCTGTAGATAAATAAAACACGCCCGGAAGATGTTTATGGATATAATTAATCATTTACCTCAAACACAAAAATACAAAGTGGTTCGTGGTAACTTCACGGCCATTATTCATTAATTAATGCTCTACTTCTCGCGCATGACTACCACTACTCCAGACCTTAGTCCTAACATGTAAATAAAGCTAGTTCTACAATGTAAATAAAGTTAACCCTACGACGTCACATCAGTTTGTATACAAACTTAAATAATTTTGAATTAAGGATTCAAGGATAATCACTCTTTCAAAGCATACTATTTCTTCCTTCTTTATTAATAGGTACTTTATACCATAATTAATAAACGTACACTTACCTGCATTAGCTATCAAACTTGTTTAAGCACAAAGTGACGAACTGTATTAGAAAATTACTACAATTATTTGAAAGTTTAGTGTTACTACTATGAAAGCAAATTATTGAAAAATTTAGTAAAATCACAATGGACACTCTTGCAACTCATCAACTTCAAAACCCAACAGACATCAAACATGCTGCAATACTTTTAATTTCGGATCGTGTTTATTTACATTGTACTATCTTCTACTAGAAGAAACCATTTATATTTCTGGTATATTTTAATTTCAATTAACTTGTCGATTATATAGTGTCTGTGTTCCTTGCAGTGATGAGCAAGCCAGGTACTATTAACTTTTTTAAGATGTTTCTCTATCTTCCTCTTGATTTGTTTTGTTAAATGTTTTTTAAAATACAAAAGGGTAAATTGCTTTTCAAGAATTTTCAAACACTCGTCAATGATTTTTCGGAAATCTTCACATGGTGCAAAAAGACCACCAGCTATGACGCTTTCATACATTTTATTAATCAAAAGTAGCTGGGATTGATCTGTAAGATCGATGTGTTGATAAATATAATTTGCAGTCCGAGCATTGGAAATGTTTCAAACATTTGAAAGCTAAATATCCTGCAAAGTATGTTACTGAACAGTCTTCTAAATTTGACATCTGGTTAAAGTTGGTTTCGTCTGATGAAGAGGTTGTTGCAGATGATGCAGCATCCAATTCGTCACTATTACATATACTATCTTCGGATGTGGGTAATTCAAGAGTTGTATCAAAATCATCCTCACACTTAGATGATTTAGGTGGTGTAATTAAAGAAGTATCGGCATTACTTCTAAATAACGTTCTAAAAATTTTAGATGTCGGATTTCTGAAAAATCCTCCCCGTTGCCTATAAACTGAAAATCTGTTTTCTAGTACGCCTTGATTTAATCTATTAGTTAGAAGATATTGAATATTGTGTTGCAATTTTTTAGTTTGAAATAATTCTATAACAGCATTGATTGTTTGAACAAGTCCATCAAAACATGGATGCCTAGAGATTTTATTTGTTTTTAAATCTACCTTGGAAAGTTTTGGTAATGTAACTAACGCTCCTTGAAATACTTCTTTAGCACTTGTATTTACATCAGAAAATGCTGATGAGTAGGGGTTAGCAGCAAACAACAAAGTCAACAAAGTCTGCAGTATGAAGAGCAGTTGAAGGTATTAAATCATTTGTTTGAACAGCTGTTCTAATTGTGGATGCTACTGTGTGACTTAGTACCTGAACAGCTAACTTCACTTTCATTTTTTGGAATGTATTTGGATGAATATGAGCTTCTGTTATTTTTGTTAGTGCTCTAGCCTTTTCGTTATTTTTATCTATTTCATATACTTTACGTATATCTGAAAAAGTATTCTTCTGTCACCATCCAAAAAATCACCTTTTAATAGATTATTTCTAAAGTTTTTTATAAGATGGGGTGTATCATACAAAACAAAAATTTTATGCTCTTTATACATAACATATGGAGCTTCTGCAGTTACTTTCAACTTTTTCAAAGCACTGCGATTATTACTGCCTTGATCACACACACATGCCTTTGGTATTAGGCCACATTGAAATAATGTTTCCACGTGTTCCATAATTAATAGATATAAATTACTGCCTTTCATTCCATTATGTGTTAAAAGTAACTAAACGGTAGTTTCCAAGTAGAATATAACTCTCTTACCATAAAGACAAGGGCATGTTTTGCTGTATTATTTGTTTTTCCCAAATGACCCATGTCTTCATAACCTTCTATAAAATCCATATCTTTTGAAAATTCAATATTTTCTTTCAGTGACATTTCGTCAAAGCAAAGCACCACTGCTCTCTCTAGATCGGACTTGTCATCAAACTTTAACTTAATTTGATTCAAAAACGGTTTACATAATCCAGGAGTAAATTTTGAAGAACCAATCCAATGTCAAATAGTAGAAGAACCAGGCAATACAACTCCTTTTGCTCTGAGGAAGTTGTAAGTGGTAGGAGATTTATAAAAGGTCATCATTGAAAATCCTTTCTCAGCAGCTGTCCATTGCCTTTTTTTGGTTTTAAACTGCATTAAAGCTAATGTTTTTGAAGATATGGAGTTAAATTGATGGTTCTGTATGACATTCTGTACATTCATCTGAAGTTTCAAATCTATTATCTTTCTTTTTGATCTTGCCAGTTGTTCTCGTTTTAGCTTAAGGTTTTTTTTGTTCTGAAATAAAGTTTTTTAATTTTTTCTTCTTTGGTGTATCTTCAAACAACAACTTTCGTTTACAAACAATCTCCTTGTCGATTGGCATATCAATCACTTTCTGAAGAAGGTTATCATTTTCTGTAACAGGACTTTCTACTTCCAATCTTTGCGGCAATCCTAAAAAGTAAACATGGTGTGACTAAATAAACTAACCAAACTATGTTTAATAAAATGTCGCCTTCAGCGCTGAAAAGAAATTCACATTTTACACTAATATTTCTAATTACACAAAATACAACTTAAGCTACAGTATCAATACCCAAATAATATTTTACTAACGACGATTTCAGAATAAGTAAAGTAGCAACTGACAGTGTGTAACAAATTTGTTATTTAAGTATAGACATTGCGACACACTAAATATTAGATTTGGTAAATTTTTAATGATACTCTAATATTCTACCTGTCATTATGTCGTTTAGATAAAATGTGAATATATTCTGTTCTGGACTAATGTCTGTATTTATACTTACTGTGAAGGATAGTTCTCCGTTCATAAGTTTTTCTAGGTGTTTTTACTTTTAAAACAACAGGAGATGTTATAATAGCAGAAGTACTTGGAAGATTATATACATTAAATTCTTCATCAGCAATTGGCGAAACAGCCTTAGTAACACAGCGGGATACAGCTCCTCGTAGTAAAGCATGTCTTTTTTTAGGATCCTTAAATGATGCATCAATAAAATGGTTCTGACAAAGATATTTGTTGAAAAGCTGCTTTGGTTCCAAGTTGAAGAGGTGAACCTTTCCTGAAAAGGTCATAGTTAATTTGTTAGTATAATGTGTTTCTCAATTTTTGGTTAATATGTGCACTATGCATGCCCTAACAATCAATTATTATTAATGGTGAACTATGATCCTCTCTGTACCTCTTGAAAAATCGAATTTCAAAGTCTACGTAAACTACATGATATTCGAAATAGCATTTAAAGTTTTTTTAACATGTTATAGTGGCGTGCCTTTCTCGATTATTGGATGGTGTGTGTACTATGCCTTAATAATCGTTACTAATGACAAATCATGGCCTCCCCTATACTTTTTGAAAAATCTGATTTTAAAGTGTATGCATAATACATATTTTGAGTGATGTTAAAAAATCTTTTTCTACGATCAAGCATTGGGTTTTCGAAATTTAAGTATTTTGCAATTTCACTTGGAATTTTACTAAAAATATTTACAGTGACAGGTTGAACTGAACATCTTTTGTTATATTTCATAAAGAATTTTATGGAGAGAATATGCGCTATTTTAAACATGCATTGATGCACACGGATATTTGTCTATGTCTTTGGGGGCCTAAACGGGAATTAATTTTATGTAGAAAGCGAGGATTTTTATCTTAATCTATGAAAATAATTATACATACATACCTGAATTTATTATTCATTTTTCACGCACGTCATCATCTTTAGGAAATCGAAATAAGTGTATTTCCGGGAATTTAATCCGGGATTTCCTACACAATTCACAAGTTATAACCATTTTATTTTGTTTAATTACACTGTGGTTAGAGTATCGATACACTATTTACACTCAAAACTGTTAATGTTTGCACACAATTATTCTAATCCTATATTATTATTTACACTATGTATACTACGATCCTGGATTGTCTAATTCAATATTGTCCTTTAAATTGATATACAAAACTTTACTGCTAAGAAAGTACAAGGTCAAAACACTATCCAAGAACACATGAACGATGAACATAAAACAAGGTATTGTACTAATTATATAGCAGTGGTAGTGCGAAACTAGGAAGTGTGAACCCGACCGGTTCCAAACGTAACCGATTAGCTTGCCTGCCAATTATTCTACATTCCAATTGCACTCTCGATCCTCTTAGGCTATAATATTACGTCGCAAATATAGTTTCTAGCCATCTGTTGGTGGCAGGTAGAAAACTACATATTGTAACTAAAATAAAATTAACAGAAATATAGGTAGATGTTTGTTTAGAAGAATTTATTTGTCTGCAGGCGAGTTATACGATCGCCCTCTATTGGTGGCAGGCATTCTGTTGGCGTAAATTTATACATTAGGACGGCACTTCTTCTCTATAATTATTCTATGATTGTAGCAATATACCGAAGTGCGGATAGTAATTGTAAAAACTTTATAAAGCAGTTTGAACGAGTGCTAACTATAGTGTCACAATTATCTGAACTTTTAATAATATGTGGTGACTTGAACATAAACTTTTTAAAAGATTCTTTAAATAAAAGAGAGTTGGAAAATATATTTCTTAGCTACGGTCTAAATAACTATGTTAATACTCTTACCAGAGGTAAGAATGGGATTGATTATATGCTAACAAATGCTAACGATTGCAGTATAAATGTGACTGATACAGGCTATTCAGATCATTCTGCTCAAATATGCTCAATTCAAGTGACTAAAATAAAATACGGATCACAAAAGATTTTCCAACTGCGAAGACACTTTACAGATAAACACATTAACAATTTTGTATAGTTAATAACCAAAATGGGGTGGTATGACGTTTATGGTGCAACAGACATAAACGATGCTTTTAATAAATTTTGGGCCACTTTCTATTGGTGCGTAGAAGTAGTAAGTCCCAAAAAATGTTACAACTCAAATTGCAGAATATCTAATAAGGAATGGCTAAATCAGAGTATTATTCAGCAAGCAGAACATCTAAGAACACTTTATCAGATGGTAAAGGTCACTAATGATGGCAGATTAATAGCTGAATACAAAGTACAAAAAGAACAACACAGTAAATATATTTGCAATGCAAAAAAAATACTTTCAAGGAAAAATATTAGCATCCTTAAACAGTATTAAACAGATGTGGTAAATAGTTCATCAAATCACTGGAAAAATGAACAATAAAATTGCAGTAACTCGAATAAAATACAATGTCTTGAATAATGAATATGACATCTCAAATGCGTTCTGTGAATACTTTTGTAATGTTGCTAATAATATCGTAAGCAATAGTCTGCAAGACACTAGTTGTAGTAACTCTACAGCTCCGAAAATAATACTGAACAGTATGTATTTCACATATGTAACCGAGCAAAAATTATTAGATACAATAGCTAATTTGAATAATAAAAATTCAGCAGGTGTAGACGCAATTCCAAAATCATTTATAAAGAAGACAATAAAGCATTTTTCTGCTATATTAACGTTTCTACTAAATTACTCTATGAAAACTGGGCGGTATCTTGATGCATTGAAAACCGGTTTAATAGTGCCAGTTCCTAAAAAGGGTGATCTAGAACGTGTTGAAATTATAGACCAGTCTGCATGCTCTTAGTTTTCTCTATCATTTTTGAAAACTTAATTGCAAAAAGAATAATGAATTTTCTAATGAAGTCTAATCAGTTGACGGATGAGTAGCATTGTTTTCGACCAGGACGTTCTGCAGAAACAGCTGCATGTGAATTTCTAAATTATGTACTCCAGCAACAAGATGAAGGCAAGTATGTTATAGGTCTTTTCTTTGATCTGACACGTGCATTTGATTGTGTTAATCCTAACCTCATGGAGCCTAAATTATTTAATGTTGGCATTAGAGATAAAATATGTGACTGGCTGATATCATTCATGCTGCAACGAAAAATAAAAACCAAAATCAATAATGCCACATCAAAAGAACATGTGTGCGAATTAGGTGTACCGCAGGGATCCGTTCTGGGGCCCCTGCTTTTCAGTGTGTTTATCAATGACCTTCCGAAATACATAACCAAAGTTAAAGTAATACTTTATGCAGATGACACCACGGCTGTGAAGTTAGCCCGACCCAATCATCAAATCGAAATTAAAATAGTACCAATCTTTAGTTTCACGTTAGTTTCGGTTAGTTCCGTAAAAATTTTCGTTAGTTCCGCTTTCCATATTGTACTTTTAAAAAATCAGTTTGGGCCGGGCTAACTTCACGGCAGCCCACCCACACGGATTAATCGTTTCCAAAAGTATGCAGTTCGATTCATTTTCGTTAGTTTCGATTAGTTCCGGTTAAAAAAACGTTAGTTCCACAAAACTGTATTAGTTATAAAGGGGCATTGGGTCGGGCTAACTTCACGCTAGCCCGACCCACTTCACCAAATCAAACTGAAAAAGGTCCTATTTTATGTATTTTCGTTAGTTTCGAATAGTTCCGGTCAAAAAAACGTTAGTTCCGACCTAGAACTAATTGTAAACGAAATTGTATACAGGATGCTGCAGATAAACTGTTGGTATAGTGATATTTCCAGAATGAAGGGCATCTGACAACTAAAAATTTGACTGCAGGAGTTATACTATTAAATAAAAATATGGACATTGCACTGCTACTTCCGGTTATACCGGAAGTTGGTTTAAACTTTGCTCATAATAGGATAGGATAGGTATGCAACACAATGTTTGGTCGTTTATATTAGGTAGAAAGCTATTATATACACATAATAGGTAATGATCATTCTCATGCCCCACAATATTCAAAAAGTTTGTTTCTGACAGCATCGATTATTTCCATTGAAAGCTTCGCCAGTTGGCATTCACACCCTAATGTTAAAAACATTTGGGATAGAGCTAACTTCACGGTAGCCCACCCATGTTGATACGTCGCCTATAGAAATAATCAGTACGTCCGCATTTTTGGCTTTTAAAGGTAGTGAGTTGATGAACATAACTTCAACTAATGTATTTTACTACTTGTAAGTAACTTCAATCAAAAACCTAGTTCCGCAGTAGGAAAATAAAAACACATGCATTCATGTATACTGGTACGGATAGTTTGCACACACAGAAACTGTGTTTCTAGTGATAAAAATCTAAAATTCTTTTAAAATCCCTACAATATATTTACAACGAACAACATAGTGATCATCATTGACGAATTATACAGCTTCTAAACGCCTATAGCAACTATGTATGATGAAAATAAATTAGCTTTCGCATCTTGTAATTGAATTTAATGCTTTAGAACCTATAGGGAAATAATCAGTACAGTGAAAAATCAAAGAATGAATATTATGCTACAATCTTACCATTTTTATTACATTGTGTAATAAACAAACTATCAACTAAAATGGCCAAAGTAAAAGCAACAATAACTGGTTTAGTAGATAGCACAACCGTATTAAATTCGATTGCGTAAACTACCTATTTATTGAGGCGGCAAAGTAACCGCATTGGGTTCAGTAACCCAGATATAGGGCCAAATGGCTGCGGAGAAATTCCTTCGATTTAGTGAACTGCAAAATAATGAATACAAACAAATGCACGTCGATATACATATTTAGTTTATTGCGATTAATAGATTAATTACAGAATTCACCCGCTTAAAGCGAAAATTAACATTTAATGGTTTACCGCTACATTTTAGTAAGCACAAAGTACTTCACCCTCAATGACAGTTCTCGAGCTACTGACCCCCGGGTTGGTTACGGATCAGAACGTAACAACCGCCACTTAGACCAGTCCATAATATAAGGGGTGGTGCGCATCAAGTCTGTATATTAGTATTTGCACATAACTTAACACTAGAAATATTTTAAGGCTGTTAGGGATGACACAGTAACTATAACATACCGGCCACCTTGAAATCACCAAGGTTTAAAAACAATTAAATTGGCAAGATAATGAAATAAGCAATATAGAAAAATAGTAAGTACCTAGCTAGTGAACATATATACAATTTATAAAACCTAATGTTCAAATTGCTAAATTTAAAGTTAAAAATAATGCATGTAACAATTAAGGAACATCTAGAACAAAACTCACTTTGAATTGAGTAGGACGCAAAGCTTATGCACTGTGCGCTTTAACAGATTCCCACTAGACACACGCACAGTTACATTTCGTAGCACTCCATCGGCAGCTGGATGTAGTTTCACAACTCTACCGAGGGACCATTGAAGTGGAGGTAAATTTGCTTCCTTGATTAATACCATCGAGCCGATCTTTAAAAGTGCAGGTAAGTTTTTGAACCATTTTGTCCGACGCTGCATCTCAGGGACAACTTGTAGACTCCATTTTTTCCAAAAGTCTTAAGTAATTTTTTGCATGCGTTGGTATAATGATAATTTTCCATCTGATAGGTGAAGCAGATTATGCTCGGGAGGATGGCATAATGGTTTGTCTATTAGGAAGCGACCAGGTGTCAGGCGATTAATGTCGGAAGGATCGTTAGACAGTGGTGAGAGAGGGCGAGAATTCAGCGTAGCCTCGATTTGCAATAGGACAGTTTGCAAATCTTCGTAGGTTAAACTGGTGTTAGCTAGCACTCGTTTAAGGTGAGTCTTGGTAGATTTTATACCGCCTTCCCACAGTCCTCCTTGATGAGGAGAGCGAGGGGTACTAAACTCCCAATTAATTTCTTGGCTAGACAGAAAATCGGAAACCTCCGCCTTAGTATTATTATTAGTAAAAAATTGAGAAAGTTGTTTTAGTTCTCTGGACGCGCCAACAAAATTTGTTGCATTATCAGAAGTAATTGAGTTGGGCTTTCCTCTACGGCCGATAAATCTTTTTAGAACAGCCAAGAAGACAGACGTTGATAAATTGGTCACCAAATCCAACTGAATGGCCTTAGTTGTCATACAAATGAATAGGCAAATATAAGATTTTATAAGTTTGGGTCCGCGAGTTTTGCGATCTCTGATTAATATGGGTCCAGCATAATCTATTCCGACATTATAAAACACAGGAGTATTAAATTCAACTCTTTTACTAGGTAAGTTTCCCATTAAGGGATTATATGAAATTGGATTGGCCTTGAAGCATTTAACACAGGAGTGACAGATTTGTTTTGCCGTAGTGAGACCAGCTATTGGCCAGTAATGCTCACGAATGCAAGCTAGCAGTTGTTGCGATCCGCAATGCATAAGGCTAGCATGAAAATGTTGAAAAATCAATTTGGTTAGTTTATGGTTTTTGTGTAGCAAAATAGGATGTTTTTTGTTAAAGCGATAGTTAGAATTTTTTAACCGTCCACCTACCTTAAGCATATTTTCCTCGTCAAGGGAGGGAATTAACGATAATATATTAGAATCAGCATTGATAGGCCGACTGGATTTTAATTGTAGTATTACAGACTCGAAGGCCTCAGCTTGACAAAGTTTAACAAGGACGTTTCGGCTAGCTCGTAGTTCCCTTGTACTTAGAGGTCCAGAGGTTGGAATAGATTTGAGTGTAGAATTTTTTGTAAAACGCATCATCCATGCCACAATGCGTTGTAACCGGCTTGACGTAGAAAATCTTTGGAATATATCAGAAGTGTTTAGGTTCAGTAGAGTAACAACTTGACTTGACGCTGATTTTAGTTCGACATCAATTGAAGTATTGAAATCAACACACGGGAGAGAAGGCCACGCGTCTTGGTTTTTGATGAGAAAATTTGGACCCTTCCACCACAGGTCGCAGTCTGATAGTAGTTTTACAGAGACGCCGCGGGAAATTAAGTCCGCGGGGTTTTCTTTAGAAGGTACGTGATACCAACCGTCTATGTTAGTTAATTCTTGTATTGTGGCTATTCTATTGGCCACAAATACCTTGTACTTATTTGGCGCAGATTTGATCCAATTCAATACAATAGTGGAATCGGACCAGCAGTAAGTTCTTGAAATAGGAACAGTTAAAGTAGATTTTACCATCTGCACAAGTTGCGCAAGAAGCACAGCTGCGCATAATTCTAGCCTGGGTATAGTAGCACTTTGTAAAAGGGCAAGGCGAGATTTGGAACATAGTAAATTTGAATAGTGATTACCGTCAGGTGTAGATACGCGTAAGTATATACAAGCGCCGTAGGCATAGCTACTGCTATCACTAAAGCCGTGAAGCTCTATAGAAACAAAGTTCGTAGGAATTACACATCTAGGGATATGTAAGTTTTCTAGAGTGTTTAGTTGCATTTTAAAGATGTTCCATTCGGAATCCAGGTCTTCTGGAATAGTTTCGTCCCATGACGTTTTGAGTTGCTATAGTTTTTGAATAAGGAGCTTTCCAATGGCGGTATTGGGCGATAGAAGGCCCAGCGGGTCGAAAATTTGCGAAACCATTGATAAAATGGAACGCTTAGTGTTTCTTGTTGTACTAGCCTTAAGTTGTACGTTATATACTATAACGTCTAGTAAAGAGTTCTAACCAACGCCCAGGGTTTTAGTGTTTTCTCTTTCGCCCAACGGAATATTGTAGAACTTAGTACTCCCTTGGTCAGATAACGTTTCCTTGGAATTAGATAGAAATTTTCTGATGGGCAAGCCTACACCAGCTAAGACCGCGGTAAGTTCTTCTTGAAGGGATTACATTTCTTGAACGGTTTTAAAACTTGTGATAAGATCGTCCATGTAAAAATCTGATTTTAAAATAGCGGAAACCCTAGGGTGAGTTTTAGCACAGAGAGTAGTAAGATGATGTAAACATTTTGTAGCAAGATAGCTAGCGCTAGCGGTTCCGTAAGTAATGGTGTTTAGTTCATAAATGTCTAGCGTGGAAGTTGGATTGTCGCGCCAAAATATGCGCTGAAATTTACGCTCAGAAGGCCGAACCAGTATTTGGCGATACATTTTCTCGATGTCTCCCGTCAGTGCAATTTTGTGTTGACGGAAGCGTATTGAAATTGAAAACAAGTCGTTCTGCACGACAGGGCCAACAAGCTGGGTGTCATTAATCGATATATTTGAGGGCGTAGGTGCACTACCGTCGAAAACAACTCGCAACTTAGTGGTCAACGGGTTCGATTTTGTTACAGCGTGATGGGGCAGATAATAGGGGGGTATAGTAGAAATATTTATTTTAGCGTCGAGAGCATTTACTGAGGTTGCGTCTGTCTGTTTTGAATGAGTCGAGACCTTGGACACGTGACCTAAGGAAATGTATTCCTGCATCAATTTATAGTATTCAGTTTTGAGGTTGGGATTCGAAAGGAATTTCCTTTCTAGATTGAAAAATCTTTTCTTAGCTAGATCACAGGAGTACCCTAGTTTACTTAAATTTGAATTAAAAAGTATAGATACCACAAAACGACCAGCATCATCACGGGTTATTGTCTCGGAAAAGTCTGTATATTAGTATTTGCATATAACTTAACACTAGAAATATTTTAAGGCTGTTAGGGATGACACAGTAACTATAACAATAACTGTAAAACGAAATATCACCTCTACGGAGTAACACACTTTTAAAAAAGTCACAAAAGTATAATATTAATACAGCTATAACAGTTAAAACGGCGCGAAGTACGAGTATAAGTACACTTGACGCCCAGATTATAATCATTAATTAAAGCAAGTATACATAAGCAAATACTCCCTGTATATTTGTTGAGGTTTTAAAAACTATGAGTGGTTTAATTCCCAAAGAAGATTAAGAAGAATATAAATAAGCACCTGCGGGTAAACGGTTTCGGTTGACGGATTCCGTACTTTACAAATTTTCCTTTGAAGATCATCCGCTTTTTCCCAAAGACCATTAAATCTTCCGACGTAGGCTACGTAGTGACCAGAAAGATGGGCTACGATTCCTGCTAACCCATAACGTTTTCCAGACAAATTAAGTTCTACTTGAAATTCGTCTAATGCATGTGGTCGATTATGTGAAGCGATCACGCCTGAGCTTGCCTTTTGGGATAATAGCTCTATGTCTAGAATAAAATGGTCACTCAATAGGTAGTGTGAATCGCTACGCACGGAGCAAGTACAATTAGCTTGATCTTGATAACCCTGAACACAAGCTAAAACGCATGTTCTAAATTTTCAAGACCATGGGAATACAGGCTCCTCAAAGGTAACTCCAAAACAGAGTGTGCTAATATGTCTTTGTATGTATCAGAATTTTAAAAATAAACCGTTACTGACGGTGCCGTGATTAAAAGCGTGTTACGTTATTCTTGGGCCGCAACGTTGGGCGCCAAATTTATGCTACGTTGTTCTTGTAGCCGTGCGTAACAACAAGAGAATCACGGAATGACCGGGCTCAATCGGAGATTAGGGGGTTGTAGAAAGTAGACTAACATATAACGTACGGGGCTATAAGGAATTAGTAACAATACCTGAAAAAAAAAGAATTAGAATAGCAAACCTGCAATAAAAATAATTAAGTAAACCTGAAAAAAAAGAATGTAAAAGAATGTAAAAGAATGTAAAAACGTTTGGATAATCTATATAATATGACAACGGTAAAAGCAGTACAAAAACTTTTAATACAAAGTGAGGTAATATTGGGGAGTAGCAGAAACGTTTCCTCACACACCAATTTAACATAAATCAGACAAAATTTTAATAAAAGATAAATAGATAAGCACAATTGATGAGTAATTCAGCAGTATTAGTCTTTCTTTTTTTTTTTTTTTAATTAATAGCATGCAAGTCTTTTGTAAAAGGTGGCAGAACGACAAAGATATGGTAAGCAACGGATAGATATTTAAAATAAAAAAAAGTAGGAAATAGTTCACTTACAGAAAGTCCTGCAAAACGAAGTACTTCACCCTTGATTGTGATGGGGTTGATAGAATTTAGTACACTTTACACTACCGAAGCACTTCACCACAATTCACTGGTGTTAGCCCCAGACATTATCATACTGAATGGAACCATGTGGCATTGATAACTCATGTTAATTCTATTTTCTGAGACAATAATTCCGAAGTATTTTGTAACACTAGTTTAAGTTCAACTTTGTTAACCGGTAATCGGTTATATTTCGCACATAATGAAACTTGCGCAAGCAATAATCTATTTTAGATTCTTCGGTGTTAGAAAATTCAGAAACTACACTCTACCGTTAATATACAACCAAGCAATTTTAGGAATAAAGAACAATTACAAACGGACAGATATTTAAAGTAATAATAAGTATGAAATAGTTCACTTACACAACCAGGAGCACTGGAAGAGTTTCTATAGAATTGGAATAATTCGGCTACTGATCTAAAGCCTCCTGATAGTTTGGTAAGCCGGATGCACTGGTGTAGCTTGGCAAAGATTCACAGTCTATTCGCGGGGGTAGAAGTTGTGGTACAACAGACAGGAACACATGTAACCCACGCAACTAAGAAAAATTAAAGTTAGTATAATTCCGATCCAAACATCCGCCAAGAATTTTTCGTATTACGGATCTGTTTCAGCAGAAGAACTTCGTTAACTTCTAAAGCTAATTTCAGTTGGTAAAGGCATTGTTTGGATACGGTGAAACACTTAAAAACACGATCGCGCTCACAATCTCGTCTTTAAAAAAAGGTACGTTCATATTTTATTTACTTATTATTAAATGCGAGGTAAATTTAACCTATCATTAATACGGAATGCAATTGTTTTAGGAGTTTAAAACCTGACCAAAGTGGCTCCGTTAAAATTCGTACAAGTCCGTTGCACGCACTCCGATAAAAAAGGGCCACTAGATTAGATCGCACACATTAATCCTAAGAAAAGAATCGGTCAAGTTTAGAAGCAAGTTCTACAACGTTGTTTCCCAAGAAAACCAACTAAAAACACAATCAGTAAGCCGCGTATCACTAAAGTACGTCAATGTTCTTAAAACACAGTTAATAAAGCATACTTCAATCGAATTGGAACTCCGCTCTGCAGTTAATCTACAATTCATTATATATAGGAACAAAGAACAACTGTAAACTCAACAATTTATAGGAAATAAAGAACAATTACTAAAACTACGCTAATCTGTTTTATAAACTCGCTCTATTATAACTGCTTATCGTCTATACAAACTCGACTTCATTAACATCACATCTGAGCGCCTCTTATCTCGGATTCGATAAATAACACAAGGAACCAAAATTTATAAGACGAATAATTATTTATTTATTAATGTACATCGAACTTTATACCACCAGCTATACAAAACGATGTATTTTAAGTACGCTAGCTGACAGTGAGCGTAACAAATTCCCCCCCCAGCAAAATAAAGACGTCGGGGTGAAAGAAAAAGCGACAGACAAAGAACCAAATAAAAAAAAATTTTCCGGCTCGACGGACCAAAATGTCGGACAAAACTAAGAGTAAAGAAATCCACAGGGAGAGATAGGTAAGTAGTAGCAATCGAAGAGGACTAAGGTGTAAAGGCATGAACGCTGCCAAAGTCGTCAAAGGACGGATGTCTTTTAGAAAAGAAAAGCACAGTTTCCAACCTCAAGAAAATTGATTTCGCGCAGAAACCAAAAGAAAAGAAAAGTAGCGAGGAAGAAAACCCACAGCAATAGCCAACATAAGACACAAGTGTCAAGCCTCAAGTAAGCTAGGGAACGACAAACGGAAAACTGGAAAAAGTAACGAAAAGCTTCAAACTGTGGTACCAAGAAGAAAAAAAGAGTCGTATAATACAACCAAGTAAGGAAAGTAATCTGCTAATAGACCCAAAAGTCGACTAAGTCGGGTTTCCTAAAGGAAAGAAAGTAGGCCTAAAGAGCAACTACCACAGGAGCAGATACAACGAGTGATCGAAGTCAGTACATCAACTAACCGCAAGGAAAACCAGTCAGGAAAAAAATGGACAGGAATGTGGAACGAAAGGAACGAGAGAAAAACGAAAAAAAAAGGAGAAAGAAAAATAAACCAAAAAGCTTAATACTAAACATTAAGCACAAGCAAAAAAACAAAAACCCTAAGAATAACACCAACGAAAACAAAATCGAATTCCAGTGTCGTTATGTATGTGTAGGTATGTGTATGTGGGTATGGGGGTGTGTGTGTATAGAGTGGGTGTGTATAGATGTTGTGTATGACCGCTGTAGTCGCCTCTTACGACAGGCAGGTCGTACCATGGGGCTATTCTCTTCCCGGACCCACACGGGTGTAAAAGAAAGAAAAAAAGGAAAGCAAACGAAAGAAAACCCAGCAAAACCGGGAAGTAAATCGAAATCGCAATTACCAAAAATCAAATCCGAGGGAGAGCAAAGTCGGCATCAGAATCAGGGGCACAAGAACTAGATATTAGGCTTAAGGCGTTTACGCCGCCAGAAGGAAAATAAAACCAGATCAAGGACATTAGAGTTTCGTCGACCAACATCTTTAGGTTCGGAAGGAGCATAGAATAAAGTCTGCCTTTTCTGGGCAGTTTTATGCCAAATAGGAATAGCAGGGGGTATAGTAGTTATAGAACTAGGTTTAGGAGGTGGCAAGGGTGATTTAGAAAACTCAAAACGCGTCATAGTAGGACGTTGTTTATTGATGGGATTGGTGGTAAGAAGGTCAATGGCAGAAACGGAAACATCATGGGTAGTCAGCACATCAACGGTGGAAAAAGAAAAAGTATTGGCTGTACGGGAACCAACCTGACGAAAAGAAACACAAGCGGAACACACTTCAGTTACGTTAGAGAAAGGGACAGAAGTAGATAAAATTTCATTGACGTTATGTGCAGGACTAGAAGTATCACAGTTAGAAAAGAAAACAGTATTGGTTGTGGAAGTATCCAACTTAGGAAAAGGAGCAGAATCAGGTAGAAGTTCGTCAGCATTATATAACAGAACATCAGCTAGGATGTCACCAACCTTAGTTAAAAGAACAGAAGTAAGTAGCATTTTATCAGCATGAGAAAAAGGAGTAAGGGTAGGTAACGAAACAGGATTAGGTAAAGCTTTAACGACAACAGCAGCAGGCATCACAGTTAAGGGTTCACTAACTTTAACAGGACCTTCGCAGACGGAATTAGAAATTAATTTTACTTTAGCTACGGCAGTGATTGACGGTACAACAGAAATTTCTTGAGTAGAATCATTTAAGGAAGCAGGAACAGGTAAAATTTTGACACAACCGGCAGGAGGCATTAAAGATACCGGTCTATGGACTTCCGGAGGACCCTCACAGATGGAATTAGAAGTTATGGTCTTTACAGCGACCTTTGTGCTTGCAGACACGACAGAAAATTCTGTAGTCGAATTGTTTAGGAAAGCAGGAACACACTCTTGAGAAGCTAGCTGCAAGTCACTAATTCGAAGCATGGGTTGTACGCGTGGTGGAGGCACATTTTGGGGTGAGAGTGTATAAGTAGGGCGAGCAGAAGAAGGAGTAGAATAGGAGGCAGAACTAGAAACGGAGGAAATTTTGTTAGAAGCTATATTTGCCGAAGAAGAGTAGGTTTTGATAGTAGGAGCAGGAGGACCTGGATGAAGTATCGAAGAGAACGTAGAATGAGAAGTAGAAGAAGTTAGGCAAGTAGAGGTGAGGGTAGAATTTGAAGGATTATTCGAAGAGCTATTAATAGTAAGATGACAGTTGGGACAGTTATGGCGAGTAACTCCCTTATATCCGCAACTATAACAATGGAGCACCTTAGGACGAGTACAACGGGTCGAAACATGACCAGGTTTGTCGCAATTAAAACATACGACCTGACGAGTAGGAGTAGAAGTAGGAGGAAGAACAGTAGAACGTACGGAAGGAGTATCGGATCTACTCGTAGGCGTCGGAGAAACCTTAACAACTCGGTCATGTGAAGCAAAAGAATTTTTCTCAATCGTAGTAGCCTTATAAATAAGCTCGTTGTGTTCAAAATGAAGAATTAGTAAATTAGACAACGACTTCCAGTCAGAAAACCGATGCCGAAAACCACGATACCAAAGTAAAGCGTTAGCCTCGAACAAATCCACCGCGGACTCAAATAAATCAAATTTGGATACATGATGAGCTCGTCGGAGTTTTTCGACTCGCTCCAAAAAATCACGTACGGTAAGAGTGTTCGGGACACCAGAAAATTTCAAATTCCACTCCACACAGGAGACCGTAGTAGGAAGCCGAAAAGAAGTCATTTTGACTACGAACAAGAAGGAAATGGGTGAAAGTAACGAAATAAAAGCTAACCGTAACTCGATAAAAGCTCAAAAGAGAAGAAAAGAATAAAGAAAAATAGGAGGAAAACTAACTCTAGCCTTGATGGGAAGAACAAAATATACAAAGAGGAAGGACGAAAAAGAAAATCTTGGGCGCCAGTGTTTTCAAGAACCAAATTACCAGCGAAAACAACTCTGATAATTCACGAAAAAATTAAAATCGAGGAATTTCTATATAGCGAGAAAAATATTTAAGACTACACCAAAAATTAGAGCCAGCCATTATAGGCAGAAAAGAAAATCGAGCCGATACCCAAAAAAATCAATGCAAAAAAAATCAAGGTCATGAAAAAAATTTAAAAGATCAAGAGCAAACCAAAAAAAATCGAGAGCAAATCAGAAAAAATCGAGAGCAAATTAAAAAAATCGGAGAACAAAAAATCGGGCGCAATTAAAAAAAAATCGAGCCCCACGTCAGGGCGTCCAAATTTATGTTACGTTATTCTTGGGCCGCAACGTTGGGCGCCAAATTTATGCTACGTTGTTCTTGTAGCCGTGCGTAACAACAAGAGAATCACGGAATGACCGGGCTCAATCGGAGATTAGGGGGTTGTAGAAAGTAGACTAACATATAACGTACGGGGCTATAAGGAATTAGTAACAATACCTGAAAAAAAAAGAATTAGAATAGCAAACCTGCAATAAAAATAATTAAGTAAACCTGAAAAAAAAAATGTAAAAGAATGTAAAAACGTTTGGATAATCTATATAATATGACAACGGTAAAAGCAGTACAAAAACTTTTAATACAAAGTGAGGTAATATTGGGGAGTAGCAGAAACGTTTCCTCACACACCAATTTAACATAAATCAGACAAAATTTTAATAAAAGATAAATAGATAAGCACAATTGATGAGTAATTCAGCAGTATTAGTCTTTTTTTTTTTTTAATTAATAGCATGCAAGTCTTTTGTAAAAGGTGGCAGAACGACAAAGATATGGTAAGCAACGGATAGATATTTAAAATAAAAAAAGTAGGAAATAGTTCACTTACAGAAAGTCCTGCAAAACGAAGTACTTCACCCTTGATTGTGATGGGGTTGATAGAATTTAGTACACTTTACACTACCGAAGCACTTCACCACAATTCACTGGTGTTAGCCCCAGACATTATCATACTGAATGGAACCATGTGGCATTGATAACTCATGTTAATTCTATTTTCTGAGACAATAATTCCGAAGTATTTTGTAACACTAGTTTAAGTTCAACTTTGTTAACCGGTAATCGGTTATATTTCGCACATAATGAAACTTGCGCAAGCAATAATCTATTTTAGATTCTTCGGTGTTAGAAAATTCAGAAACTACACTCTACCGTTAATATACAACCAAGCAATTTTAGGAATAAAGAACAATTACAAACGGACAGATATTTAAAGTAATAATAAGTATGAAATAGTTCACTTACACAACCAGGAGCACCGGAAGAGTTTCTATAGAATTGGAATAATTCGGCTACTGATCTAAAGCCTCCTGATAGTTTGGTAAGCCGGATGCACTGGTGTAGCTTGGCAAAGATTCACAGTCTATTCGCGGGGGAAGTTGTGGTACAACAGACAGGAACACATGTAACCCACGCAACTAAGAAAAATTAAAGTTAGTATAATTCCGATCCAAACATCCGCCAAGAATTTTTCGTATTACGGATCTGTTTCAGCAGAAGAACTTCGTTAACTTCTAAAGCTAATTTCAGTTGGTAAAGGCATTGTTTGGATACGGTGAAACACTTAAAAAACACGATCACGCTCGCAATCTCGTCTTTAAAAAAAAAGGTACGTTCATATTTTATTTACTTATTATTAAATGCGAGGTAAATTTAACCTATCATTAATACGGAATGCAATTGTTTTAGGGAGTTTAAAACCTGACCAAAGTGGCTCCGTTAAAAATTCGTACAAGTCCGTTGCACGCACTCCGATAAAAAAAAGGGCCACTAGATTAGATCGCACACATTAATCCTAAGAAAAGAATCGGTCAAGTTTAGCAAAAGTTCTACAACGTTGTTTCCCCAAGAAAACCAACTAAAACACAATCAGTAAGCCGCGTATCACTAAAGTACGTCAATGTTCTTAAAACACAGTTAATAAAGCATACTTCAATCGAATTGGAACTCCGCTCTGCAGTTAATCTACAATTCATTATATATAGGAACAAAGAACAACTGTAAACTCAACAATTTATAGGAAATAAAGAACAATTACTAAAACTACGCTAATCTGTTTTATAAACTCGCTCTATTATAACTGCTTATCGTCTATACAAACTCGACTTCATTAACATCACATCTGAGCGCCTCTTATCTCGGATTCGATAAATAACACAAGGAACCAAAATTTATAAGACGAATAATTATTTATTTATTAATGTACATCGAACTTTATACCACCAGCTATACAAAACGATGTATTTTAAGTACGCTAGCTGACAGTGAGCGTAACAAATTCCCCCCCAGCAAAATAAAGACGTCGGGGTGAAAGAAAAAGCGACAGACAAGGAACCAAATAAAAAAAAATTTTCCGGCTCGACGGACCAAAATGTCGGACAAAACTAAGAGTAAAGAAATCCACAGGGAGAGATAGGTAAGTAGTAGCAATCGAAGAGGACTAAGGTGTAAAGGCATGAACGCTGCCAAAGTCGTCAAAGGACGGATGTCTCTTTAGAAAAGAAACAGCACAGTTTCCAACCTCAAGAAAATTGATTTCGCGCGCAGAAACCAAAAGAAAAGAAAAGTAGCGAGGAAGAAAACCCACAGCAATAGCCAACATAAGACACAAGTGTCAAGCCTCAAGTAAGCTAGGGAACGACAAACGGAAAACTGGAAAAAGTAACGAAAAGCTTCAAACTGTGGTACCAAGAAGAAAAAAAGAGTCGTATAATACAACCAAGTAAGGAAAGTAATCTGCTAATAGACCCAAAAGTCGACTAAGTCGGGTTTCCTAAAGGAAAGAAAGTAGGCCTAAAGAGCAACTACCACAGGAGCAGATACAACGAGTGATCGAAGTCAGTACATCAACTAACCGCAAGGAAAACCAGTCAGGAAAAAAAAATGGACAGGAATGTGGAACGAAAGGAACGAGAGAAAAACGAAAAAAAAAGGAGAAAGAAAAATAAACCAAAAGCTTAATACTAAACATTAAGCACAAGCAAAAACAAAACCCTAAGAATAACACCAACGAAAACAAAATCGAATTCCAGTGTCGTTATGTATGTGTAGGTATGTGTATGTGGGTATGGGGGTGTGTGTGTATAGAGTGGGTGTGTATAGATGTTGTGTATGACCGCTGTAGTCGCCTCTTACGACAGGCAGGTCGTACCATGGGGCTATTCTCTTCCCGGACCCACACGGGTGTAAAAGAAAGAAAAAAAGGAAAGCAAACGAAAGAAAACCCAGCAAAACCGGGAAGTAAATCGAAATCGCAATTACCAAAATCAAATCCGAGGAGAGCAAAGTCGGCATCAGAATCAGGGGCACAAGAACTAGATATTAGGCTTAAGGCGTTTACGCCGCCAGAAGGAAAATAAAACCAGATCAAGGACATTAGAGTTTCGTCGACCAACATCTTTAGGTTCGGAAGGAGCATAGAATAAAGTCTGCCTTTTCTGGGCAGTTTTATGCCAAATAGGAATAGCAGGGGGTATAGTAGTTATAGAACTAGGTTTAGGAGGTGGCAAGGGTGATTTAGAAAACTCAAAACGCGTCATAGTAGGACGTTGTTTATTGATGGGATTGGTGGTAAGAAGGTCAATGGCAGAAACGGAAACATCATGGGTAGTCAGCACATCAACAGTGGAAAAAGAAAAAGTATTGGCTGTACGGGAACCAACCTGACGAAAAGAAACACAAGCGGAACACACTTCAGTTACGTTAGAGAAAGGGACAGAAGTAGATAAAATTTCATTGACGTTATGTGCAGGACTAGAAGTATCACAGTTAGAAAAGAAAACAGTATTGGTTGTGGAAGTATCCAACTTAGGAAAAGGAGCAGAATCAGGTAGAAGTTCGTCAGCATTATATAACAGAACATCAGCTAGGATGTCACCAACCTTAGTTAATAGAACAGAAGTAAGTAGCATTTTATCAGCATGAGAAAAAGGAGTAAGGGTAGGTAACGAAACAGGATTAGGTAAAGCTTTAACGACAACAGCAGCAGGCATCACAGTTAAGGGTTCACTAACTTTAACAGGACCTTCGCAGACGGAATTAGAAATTAATTTTACTTTAGCTACGGCAGTGATTGACGGTACAACAGAAATTTCTTGAGTAGAATCATTTAAGGAAGCAGGAACAGGTAAAATTTTGACACAACCGGCAGGAGGCATTAAAGATACCGGTCTGTGGACTTCCGGAGGACCCTCACAGATGGAATTAGAAGTTATGGTCTTTACAGCGACCTTTGTGCTTGCAGACACGACAGAAAATTCTGTAGTCGAATTGTTTAGGAAAGCAGGAACACACTCTTGAGAAGCTAGCTGCAAGTCACTAATTCGAAGCATGGGTTGTACGCGTGGTGGAGGCACATTTTGGGGTGAGAGTGTATAAGTAGGGCGAGCAGAAGAAGGAGTAGAATAGGAGGCAGAACTAGAAACGGAGGAAATTTTGTTAGAAGCTATATTTGCCGAAGAAGAGTAGGTTTTGATAGTAGGAGCAGGAGGACCTGGATGAAGTATCGAAGAGAACGTAGAATGAGAAGTAGAGAAGTTAGGCAAGTAGAGGTGAGGGTAGAATTTGAAGGATTATTCGAAGAGCTATTAATAGTAAGATGACAGTTGGGACAGTTATGGCGAGTAACTCCCTTATATCCGCAACTATAACAATGGAGCACCTTAGGACGAGTACAACGGGTCGAAACATGACCAGGTTTGTCGCAATTAAAACATACGACCTGACGAGTAGGAGTAGAAGTAGGAGGAAGAACAGTAGAACGTACGGAAGGAGTATCGGATCTACTCGTAGGCGTCGGAGAAACCTTAACAACTCGGTCATGTGAAGCAAAAGAATTTTCTCAATCGTAGTAGCCTTATAAATAAGCTCGTTGTGTTCAAAATGAAGAATTAGTAAATTAGACAACGACTTCCAGTCAGAAAACCGATGCCGAAAACCACGATACCAAAGTAAAGCGTTAGCCTCGAACAAATCCACCGCGGACTCAAATAAATCAAATTTGGATACATGATGAGCTCGTCGGAGTTTTTCGACTCGCTCCAAAAAATCACGTACGGTAAGAGTGTTCGGGACACCAGAAAATTTCAAATTCCACTCCCACACAGGGAGACCGTAGTAGGAAGCCGAAAAAGAAGTCATTTTGACTACGAACAAGAAGGAAATGGGTAGAAAGTAACGAAATAAAAGCTAACCGTAACTCGATAAAAGCTCAAAAGAGAAAAAAGAATAAAGAAAAATAGGAGGAAAACTAACTCTAGCCTTGATGGGAAGAACAAAATATACAAAGAGGGAAGGACGAAAAAAGAAAAATCTTGGGCGCCAGTGTTTTCAAGAACCAAATTACCAGCGAAAACAACTCTGATAATTCACGAAAAAAATTAAAATCGAGGAATTTCTATATAGCGAGAAAAAATATTTAAGACTACACCAAAAATTAGAGCCAGCCATTATAGGCAGAAAAGAAAATCGAGCCGATACCCAAAAAAATCAATGCAAAAAAAAATCAAGGTCATGAAAAAAATTTAAAAGATCAAGAGCAAACCAAAAAAAATCGAGAGCAAATCAGAAAAAATCGAGAGCAAATCAAAAAAATCGGAGAACAAAAAATCGGGCGCAATTAAAAAAAAATCGAGCCCACGTCAGGGCGTCCAAATTTATGTTACGTTATTCTTGGGCCGCAACGTTGGGCGCCAAATTTATGCTACGTTGTTCTTGTAGCCGTGCGTAACAACAAGAGAATCACGGAATGACCGGGCTCAATCGGAGATTAGGGGGGGGGTTGTAGAAAGTAGACTAACATATAACGTACGGGGCTATAAGGAATTAGTAACAATACCTGAAAAAAAAAGAATTAGAATAGCAAACCTGCAATAAAAATAATTAAGTAAACCTGAAAAAAAAATGTAAAAGAATGTAAAACGTTTGGATAATCTATATAATATGACAACGGTAAAAGCAGTACAAAACTTTTAATACAAAGTGAGGTAATATTGGGGAGTAGCAGAAACGTTTCCTCACACCAATTAACATAAATCAGACAAAATTTTAATAAAAGATAAATAGATAAGCACAATTGATGAGTAATTCAGCAGTATTAGTCTTTCTTTTTTTTTAATTAATAGCATGCAAGTCTTTTGTAAAAGGTGGCAGAACGACAAAGATATGGTAAGCAACGGATAGATATTTAAAATAAAAAAAAGTAGGAAATAGTTCACTTACAGAAAGTCCTGCAAAACGAAGTACTTCACCCTTGATTGTGATGGGGTTGATAGAATTTAGTACACTTTACACTACCGAAGCACTTCACCACAATTCACTGGTGTTAGCCCCAGACATTATCATACTGAATGGAACCATGTGGCATTGATAACTCATGTTAATTCTATTTTCTGAGACAATAATTCCGAAGTATTTTGTAACACTAGTTTAAGTTCAACTTTGTTAACCGGTAATCGGTTATATTTCGCACATAATGAAACTTGCGCAAGCAATAATCTATTTTAGATTCTTCGGTGTTAGAAAATTCAGAAACTACACTCTACCGTTAATATACAACCAAGCAATTTTAGGAATAAAGAACAATTACAAACGGACAGATATTTAAAGTAATAATAAGTATGAAATAGTTCACTTACACAACCAGGAGCACGGAAAGTTTCTAGAATTGGAATAATCGTACTGTTAAAGCCTCCGAAGTTTGTAGCCGGATCACTGGTGTAGCTTGGAAAATTACATCTATTCGGATAGAAGTTTGTACATAAGCAGATTTAACCCCGAACTAAGAAAATTAAATTGAATTCAATCAAATCGCAAAATATTATATTAGATCTGTTAAAAAATAACTAATTCTAGTTAATATCAAGGAAAGATTTTGAATAAACATTAAAAACAGATAGCTAATTTATAAAAATACTTCATATTTAATACTGATATTAATAGAATATTACTAATTTACGAATGAATGTTTGAGTTTAAAACGCAAGTGGCTGCGTAAAATTGTAAGCCGTGACTCGTAAAAACGGCACAATTGACCACGAATTAACAAAAATAAGAATGTAACAGCCAAGTTTAAACGTGTCAAAAAACCGAACTAAAAAATCGTAACGTTCTAAACTTCATTCTAAAGCATCGTTAATTAAACATTAATAATGTGTAAATCGCTTGGTTTTAAATCATAAAGGAACAAATACTGTAATAACATTTAAAAAAAAGAACTTACTATAAGCAATTTTTAATTACCAATAAAGCTAATTGTTAATCAACATATAAAGGCCCTTTATCGAAAATTAACAAGAAAAAAGTAGGAAAAATTCATTATTCAAGAAAATAACAATAAGAAAGAAGTTATACCAGCAATGTCTAAAAATTCCAAAAAACCATCGATGAAAACCAGTAAACAATTAAAATTTCCGAAAAACGAAAACAAAATTAAAAATAAAAATTATAATACAATCGATATAAATTAATAACTGCAAATTATATATCTCTTACTACCGATTAAACCAAAAACATTCAAGACCAAAAATATTGAGAAAAAACACAAACAAAAAAGAAGTAACAATAGAAGGACAACAAATCGAAAAAACGAGTAAAAACAAGAAAAGAAATCCAAAAAAAAAGTAGGTGAACGAAAAAGGCAAAAGAAAGAATTCCAAAGGAGAAATGAAAAGAGCAACCAAGGAAGATAAAGATAGTGCAAACAAAAGGAAAAAGAAAGAAAAAAGTCCAATAAAAAGAGGAAAACAAAAAAAAGGAAAAGAAAATAAACCAAAAGAATACAACATACACAAGCAAAAAAAACAAAAAACCAAAAGAAAATAAAGTTAATGTGGTAAAAGAAAGAGTAAAAAGTGAGAAGAGATAAACGAAGCTAACAGTCAACAAGAACTAAGACCAACAGAAGAAAAAAGGAAAGAAAGAAAAAACCAAGGAAAACCGAGAAACAAAGATAAATAACGAAGGAGAGAAGGAAAAAAAGGGAAAAAAAAAACAAGCTTAACGAGCAAAAAAAAAAACCAGAAACAGGTAAAATTTTAGGTGAGAGTAGAAAGGCTTCGGGGTTTCAAATGGATAGAGGTTAGTAGATAGTGTAGAAGGGTTAAATAACCTCGTACGTGTAAGAAGGAAGAAAAGGCAAGAACGAAAACGGATGAAAAACAAAAAAAAACAGCAATCGGGACAACAGAAAAAAGGTAACATAGTTTACGTCAGAAGGGAAAAAACAAATATTAGTAGGACATTAGTTGAAAGGAAAGAAGTGATTACTGAAAAGAGCAAAGGGGATAGTAGATTATAACAGGTTAAGGTGAGACTAGAAAAGCAAAAAATAGTTTTAGGATGGTAGGAAGGATACGAAAAGGAAAGAAGTACACAGAGGGAAAAAGAAAGTTATTAACAACCTTGCGAAGAATAAATTACTTAGTACGTAGGAAGGAAAAAAATTTATAGAATCAGGATAGAAAGTAATTAGAAAAAGGTTAGGATACCACTTAGGAAAAGAGCAGATGTTAGAAGTTATAGTTTAAGGACTTGGAAGAAAATCTAGTAATTAGGAAGAGAACATACTTAAAGACAAGGATAATAAATGTTAGCAGAGGGATTAAGAAGGTTAAGTAGCAAAGAAAGAAATTAGAATAAGATTTGGAGAATGCAAATTGGTATTAGGAAGAGGACAAAGAAACTAGGAATAAGAAGGCAGTAAGGTGAGTATAGGTACAAGTAAATAGTGCAGTTGGGACAAATGATGATTTGTACGAACAATTGGCAGAGAAACGGAATGAAGGTGGAATACATGACTGGATAGAGTATATTGGAAGAGTAGAAGGGAAGGAGAGGATATGAGGATGAAGAAGAAAATGGATGAAGAGAATTTTAAGTACTAAAATGGTTATGAAGAAAGTAATGAAAGTTCAAAAAAGAGGAAAGAGAATAAGGTAGTCGAAATCGTATCAAATATAATGGAAAATACGTGGATTGACGACAAAAACTAGAGGTTGGAGCGAAAATTAAGTCATACAAGAACCAGTAGAACTAAAAAAATTGACTAAAAGAAGGAATGAAATAACGAAAACCGTAACAAACTAACGAAAAGTAAAATAGGAAAATACTGTAATGAAAAATAAAAGAGAAGCCAAGAAAAGCAGTCAAAACATGGAAAACAAAAATTAAAAATAACGGGATTCTACAAAAAAAATTGATAGATACAAAAATTGACACCAAAACAGACGAAAGGAACCAAAAAAAAAAAAAACAAGGAGAAAAGAATTGAAAAACAAAAAAAGAGAAATAGAAAAAAAGAAAATAAAATAGAAAAAAGACAAAAAAAACAAAGAAAGGAGAAAATAATTATGCCAAAATGGCAAAAAAATAACTGGATGTAAAAAAAAAACACGAAGAACGAAATCGAAAATGAAAATAAAATAAACGGCATAAGAAAGAAAAACTAAAAAAAAAATAAGCCGCATAGAAAAAAAATGAGCAACCAAAAAAAGAAAATAATTGAAAATTAAAGGTAAAAACAAAAATAACAAATAGAAGGAAAACGTACAATCGCAATAAAATAGCAAAGTTAATAAGTATATAGAAATTGGAAATGTATGCTTTTTTATAACAAGCAACTTAAAATAGAAGAGATAAGAGATAGATTTAAAATAAAAATAAAATAAAAATTAAAAACCTGAAAAAAAGATAGAATGTAACGTAAAATTTAATAATTAAAAAATACAAATAATAGGTAGCAAATTATATGAAGAACTTACATAAATATAATATTTTTAAAAGATCAAATTTACACATTTAATAATAATTAATATATTAAAGAAATTTGAACAAAATTATTTTGTTTAAAAATAAATAACGATACACAAAATTTGAAAAGAAATTAAAAATGAAATTCATTAAAATTTCAATCACTCACTTGAGTTTAGAATATTAGTACTTCGAAACTCAATAGTATGTACAATTCAAGAATAACTTGCGGAAATTTGTAATATAGAAAATTACCAAGAATTAAATATAGTAATTTCACGAATTAAATTAAAACTTAGAACTAGATTTAGATTAAAATTCAAAAAATTGTAATATAAAAAATAAAAAACAATAAAGGAAATTAAAATAGAAATTCATTAAAAGAATTACTAAAGAATTTGTAGGATTAAACCGTGAATTGGTAACGAAAGACATGTTGAAGCGTATGTATATTAAACAGAAATTACGAAAAGAATAAGATTATAATAATTTACAATATCCTAGATTCTAACGATATACGGAATCTAAAGTATAGTGAAATTAGAACGGTATAAAGCTCATCCAAAACTTAAGTATCTATTATCTATTTAAATACATAATAACTTAATCATTATGGATATAATAAAACAATTGTTAATTACTTCGGTGTTAGAAAATTCAGAAACTACACTCTACCGTTAATATACAACCAAGCAATTTTAGGAATAAAGAACAATTACAAACGGACAGATATTTAAAGTAATAATAAGTATGAAATAGTTCACTTACACAACCAGGAGCACTGGAAGAGTTTCTATAGAATTGGAATAATTCGGCTACTGATCTAAAGCCTCCTGATAGTTTGGTAAGCCGGATGCACTGGTGTAGCTTGGCAAAGATTCACAGTCTATTCGCGGGAGGTAGAAGTTGTGGTACAACAGACAGGAACACATGTAACCCACGCAACTAAGAAAAATTAAAGTTAGTATAATTCCGATCCAAACATCCGCCAAGAATTTTTCGTATTACGGATCTGTTTCAGCAGAAGAACTTCGTTAACTTCTAAAGCTAATTTCAGTTGGTAAAGGCATTGTTTGGATACGGTGAAACACTTAAAAAAACACGATCACGCTCGCAATCTCGTCTTTAAAAAAAAAAGGTACGTTCATATTTTATTTACTTATTATTAAATGCGAGGTAAATTTAACCTATCATTAATACGGAATGCAATTGTTTTAGGGAGTTTAAAACCTGACCAAAGTGGCTCCGTTAAAAATTCGTACAAGTCCGTTGCACGCACTCCGATAAAAAAAAGGGCCGCTAGATTTGATCGCACACACATTAATCCTAAGAAAAAGAATCGGTCAAGTTTAGCAAGCAAGTTCTACAACGTTGTTTCCCCAAGAAAACCAACTAAAAACACAATCAGTAAACCGCGTATCACTAAAGTACGTCAATGTTCTTAAAACACAGTTAATAAAGCATACTTCAATCGAATTGGAACTCCGCTCTGCAGTTAATCTACAATTCATTATATATAGGAACAAAGAACAACTGTAAACTCAACAATTTATAGGAAATAAAGAACAATTACTAAAACTACGCTAATCTGTTTTATAAACTCGCTCTATTATAACTGCTTATCGTCTATACAAACTCGACTTCATTAACATCACATCTGAGCGCCTCTTATCTCGGATTCGATAAATAACACAAGGAACCAAAATTTATAAGACGAATAATTATTTATTTATTAATGTACATCGAACTTTATACCACCAGCTATACAAAACGATGTATTTTAAGTACGCTAGCTGACAGTGAGCGTAACAAGCTTTTTTAGCAAGTTGGTTGTATTGCAGTAACAGTTTCTGTAAACGCTGTTAGTCGCAGAAACGTTTTTAAAAATAATTATAACACCCCCCTCTACTAACAGGCAGGACCAAAATGAATCAAGACATATGGGAAATTTAAGAAATTTCCATGCAGATAACAAAAATTATGACTGTACCTCATCATCAAAAACAGGTAATCCTGGAAATTGCATGAACTGTGGGAAAGTTCATGAGCGAGGTAAGTGTCCTGCGTTCAATAAGATTTGTAGTTTTTGTAAAAGAAAAAGACATTTTCGGAATTATTGTCGTAAACGCGTAAACGTTCGCAAAATAATCGATTCAACAGTAAATATGGTCAGTGAAGGGCTTTGGAACAATACAACTGAGACACCCAGTATACTGATAGAATTCTGTATGCAAGTTTCTATAATGTCTTTTGTGAGAATCAGGTTTAACGTATAGTAACACAACGTTGATGGTCAGATAGAAATGCATTCATTAATTTTGTATATGCTTATTTTTGAGTAGTGGATCAAAAATCGTCATTGTGAAAGAAACTATTTGGAATAGAAAATTTAATGGGAATTTCATTTGAAATGCCAAATAGAAATTAGTTTAGAACGACAACATTTAAATAGAAAATACAAACTGGTATTTTCTATTTCAAATAGGTATTTCAAATAGTTTTTGATTTCAAATAGTTACCCATCTCTGGTTTACTGGAACTTTTCAGTCCAGATTTGTATTTCCTAAATGTCCCATAAATTTGTGACACGTAAATCATTAACACCTTTTACATTCGTTTTTACTTCAAGGATTTTACATTCCCTATACGAGGGGAGAATCTAACCCGTTGGATTCTCGGTGGACGCCTTGCGTATGGGGTATGTAATCTCAAAAATATTGAAAATTTGAACTTTTGCGCGTATAAAACTTCAAAGTCCAATTCTGCAGTAATTGTTTAAAAATAAATGTATTTTACATTCTTAGCACGCCATATTTTGTACTTACCGGATATGCGGTAGTGATCTTTGCATCAACACCAACTACATTTACTACCTAGTTTGATACAACATCTTTAAAAGTCTATTTGAGGTAACTTTACTCTCCGTCAAAACAAAACACTCTCCACATGGATTTTGGCGCTAACTTACACAAGGCGTGTATAGGGAAACCTGACGTTGCTAGAAATGTCTATTTAAAAACTCAAAAAAAAATACTGAAGTTGCAGTTGTATTCATTACCATAAACGGAAACTTGTTTTATTTGTAATTTTTTAAAGATTGAAAGGGTTTTGGAGACTTTAAACACTAAATGACTATTAATATTACAGACATATCAAAGTGGCGTGTGTAGTATTTTACTAGCTTGTATTTCTTCATTTAGCAGCAGTGGGAACCTTAACAGAAATATTTTCAGTAGTTGATAGATTAAAATATTATTAGTCATGATATTCAATATTTTAGTGTAGGAGTTTTGTAATGTTTTTGTTTCTTTTAATTAATGTAGGTTATTTACAATATATTCATATTTTCTTCTGTTTTAATTTATGAATACATATGCGGCAATATATTTGTTTAAAGGAAATATTAATTAACGGTGATTTTCAAATTATTGGTAGATGATTGGTTATGAAAGCTTAATATCAGGTTACCTGCTTACTATATATTAGCCAGGAATAACTAGTTTCTTAACCTCCTATAGCCAGGTATTGCTAAAAGGCGAAAAATCCTAAGAAGACCTTCAATCTAATTCACCAACAAAGGTTTCATTATTCCAAATTTTCCTGTTTTCAAAATTAAATTGCATGATATTTATAAGTTCCATTTTCTGGAAATGTCCTTCATAATCAACACAAAAAACAATTTAATTCCAGCTTCTTCATTACACCCTTGCACTGTTCATTCCAAATAGTAAAGTTCCAAATTTTAGCTAATATTATATTTTACCAATAAAATTTGCATTTTAAAATCAATATACACAATTCCGTCACTAATTAGTCCAACTAAATAATTATTTTCACTTGATTAAATTCTTATTACATAAACACAAACAATAGACATTTTTATTTCACAAATGCATAGTTAATAATCCTAAACATAAAACTTTATAATTACTCACAGCTTTATCTCAAGTTATCCGCCAAAAGCAATGTATTTCTTGCAACCATTTCTTAAATTATCTATAATCAGAAATTCCTTTGCTTTAACACACTACAAAATTCCGATTTAGTGGAGGGGATGAACCCTGCAGACCTTAACCGCTTTTTTTAAACGGTCATCATGACTGTAGAGTCACGCCCGCGCGTATGTGAACCTACACTGCATCTGCCGGCACATTTCACATTCATGTCAATCGCTGCATATTTCCCAGCGGGAATATAATCCAATTCTTCTTAGAGCTTTGTACATTCAACTTCACTTCTAATTTGTTTTTATGATATCTCTAACTACACGGTTCCGTCCGCCTTTCATGCCTTTGTAAGACCACATTTTCGATGTTTTTGGATGCTCAGTTTGCGAATAATTAATTCTCATTCTCCGTCGGATGTCTAATTACGGTATTATTTTCCATTCTATCTTATGTTGTCGATGGTTTTTGTCATCGTCCAGTCTTTCTATTGAGTTTATTAAATGAATGCCGGAATCGTTCGTGTCATACAGTGTGGTTTACTTAGATGAACATTTGTTTTCTTGTCTTCAACAACAATATAAAATGAATACATTGTAATGTATTGAAATGATTAAATTATATCTGCAGTCTAATATTCATAAATTTCACTAAGCGTGTGGGTTTTTGACTACATTGTAAACTATAGCTGTAATTATTTTTGTGTGTTATTAAAAAGAAGTATTTATCATAAAACTTTCTTAATTTAATGTGAGAAATGCAAAACAGTAAAATCCGTTTCCCCTTTTTGACGTTTCTAAATTAATTTATGAATTGGTGTTGTCTTAATATGTATTTTACCCATAAATTACTTTCTAATTTCACAGTTTGAGTTTATTGCATGACACCCTGTATTCTATAGCTATTTGTTACATTGTACGATTTAAGACATCTATTATTTCAGCGGTTTTCATTGTCGTGACATTTATTCTATTAAATGGCTAATGCATTTATTTTAAGAAACTTCATTTTGTATTGCTTTAATTACGTTAACTGTCCTAATTTAAAATTGGCTATTCGGAAATTCTACCATACAAAGCGCGCCATATTTCATTTATCTATTCAATTGTACCAAAATTTCCTTACCCCTTTAATTTTATATATAGCATAACGCGTCCGGGTTACAAATGCAGTTTCTTTGTTACTCATGCTGTTCGATGGCTGCATGGATGCTGAGACTGAAAAGTTGTGGCTAATCACTAAAGATACACAATTTTTCTAGATTCAGAGTCTAAAATTTGCTGATGAAAACCATCTTTTAAATTAAAAATGCAAAAGTATTTCTTATTGACCAATTTTGAACTAATTTCATCTCACGTGAGAATCTCATAAAAATCTCTATGTAAATATTTATTAAGCTCCCTGGGATCAATACACAATCTTAATTTACCATCTACTTTTTCAACACAGACTATGTACTTTAGTAATTAATTTTAATTCTAAACATGTTGTTAATCCTAATATGGGAAAGAATTATTCTCCACTACAATATATCTAGCATTTATGAAATTATTTTTATGATTAACGAGCGCTTTAAAATCACCGCATGGTGTAATCTTAAATCCACCTGCCTCTGGTTCAACATTAGTCTTCTCTAGTTTAACCCTTTTTAATATATTAAAAATCTTCACAGGTATTATATTAATTGTAGCTCCACTATCTAATTTAAAACTAATATTTGTATCCAATAGCAGGACATCAATATACCACTTTTTATCAACACAGTTGATATCTTTAATTACATTAATTTCAAAGGTATCGCTCGTTTCACTTAACTCAAAAGTTGTGTTACGACACTCTGTCGTTTTCGCTTGGCAACAAACTTTAAAGTGATTATATTTCAAACATTTTAGGCATTGTTGTCCCATAGCTGGACAATCACCCTTAACATGATTTCGGTTACAACGTTTACATATAAAATTATTATTTTTACTAACATTTTTATACGGTTTCTTAACATTATTATTAATACCTTGATAAACCTTGACACGATTTTGCTGCTTTACGCTGTTAATAATACCTTGAATTCTGATTCTGTCGTCTTCAAGTGTTTTCGTATTAGTCTCTGCCAGTTCTGCAAATTGGCAATAATTAATAACGTTTCTCAAGGAGTTATCTTCTCTAAGTAATCTCGCCTCTACATCCAGATTATTGATACCTAAAACAATTTCTGTTCTTAATATTGTGTCTTCAGCTTCTCCAAATTCACATGATTTCACTAAATTATGAAGATTGGTCATGAAAACATCAAACGGCTCCCTCTCCTTTTGTTTCCTGGAAAAGAATATGTAGTGCTCCATTACCTCATTGCGTTTTGGAATGTAATAGATTTTAAATTCTTTTAAAATTAATTCGATAGTTGTTAAAGCTGTAACTTTAAAGATGTTATAAATTTTTAAAGCATGCGCACCCATTAAATTTAGGAGTCTTGCAATCTGTACATCATCCGGCTTTTTATCAGTTTCCGTAGCTGTGAAATATATTTTCACTTGTTGCTTAAATGTTTTAAAATTTTCTGCAAGGTTGCCCTCTAAAATTAATTCACTAGGCTTGTTATAATCAGACATTTTTCACTTCAAAAATGTTGTAAGGCGTGCTTAACTTCAAAATTACAACTTTTATAAAAATCTAGTAGTTCCACTTTCACTATTAAATACTTTTATGAAATGAACGACTGCACTATGTTTAACATTCTTATTATATTGAAATTCTGGATCGATGCTTGTAAACTTTATTAATACAGATCTAAGTATATCATATTTCAACATATCAAATCTACTAGTGATCACCAGTGTTTCCACATCACTAAATATATCTGTGGAAGTGTCTCCACTCACACACACTTATTATTAGACAAATGTTAACTTATTTCCAAACAAAATTACACTGGTTTGAAAGTGGGATTAAGTAGGTTTTGAGATTTGCTTCTATAAAAATAAACTGAAGATATTCAAAATTTTATTATAAGTGTTAGCAAAAAGTGAAGTTTACTGTGGAATATCATGATGTTGAATTTGAGGAAACAAAAGAAATTGCTGATTTACTTTTACATAGTTAAACCGAAATTCGTTGAAATAAATTTGTACAACCTATATTTTTAAATGATGGTTTTACTTATGACTATTTTACAAAAGCTATCAACGAAAAAAAATTATTGAAATGTGGCGTGACAGCAACAAGTATTACAGATGTAGATATAACAAGACACGAAACCCAAAGTGAAAATTCAATATATGATTATAATCAAAGCCAAACCTACGATAATCGCCATCAAAGCAATACACCAGAGGAATTAGATGAACATGCATCTGTAAATTTAGGTAATTTAAAATTTTCTGGTGACCACAATATATTTCAATGTGTTACAGATTTAGAAACTTCGGGAAGAGATAGTGTGTGGACACCCGAAGCAACAAAGCTATTATTATTTTTGTATAAAGATGTATTTCCAAAAGTTGGAAAAACTATCCATTTTAAAAACAAGAAGACAATGTGGAAATATATTTTGAAGGAAATGGCGAAAAATGGGTATACTTTCACAGATCTTCAAATTGAAAACAGATATAAAACTTTAGACATGGGCTATAAGGACAAGACAATCAATAATAAAAAAATTGGAAAAAACCGAGCCAGTTGTTTAATTGATAAGTACATACATTTTTTTTATGACAATCGGAATGAACTTTAATACTTCTTATAGGGAATTAGCAGATATTAACATAAATCTCAAGGCAATTTTTCCTGAATTTGTTCATGGGTCCTCTGGAAGCGGTAAAGATGACACTACATTAAGAAAAGAAGCAGGTGTAGAATCTCAACCTTCCAATTTAGATGTTTCTACAAAAGTAATAAAAGCTTCTGCCTCTAAAGCAAGAATTATTTTAAGTGAATTGCAAAAACTTAGAGAACGGAATGAAAAATGCAAGAGAGTAAAAATGATAGATGTGCCGTAAAGCGTAAAGTTTAGAATTGGAAGCAGAAAAGTTCGAAGCTTATAAACAAAGGACAAAAGTAATGAAAAAGAAAAATGTATTACTCTAGCAGCTATTAAAAAAATTTAATAATTAAAACACTATTATAAATTATTTACATTATTAGTTTATATTTGCTTAACATTGTATAATACAAATACACGTTTTACTGTTTTTCTTTATGTAAGTTGATTACAAATTCGGTCCCGCAGCTGTTTACCTAGCATGGTATCTTTTAT
The DNA here is from genome assembly GCA_036346225.1 of Platerodrilus igneus. Taxonomy (NCBI): domain Eukaryota; kingdom Metazoa; phylum Arthropoda; class Insecta; order Coleoptera; family Lycidae; genus Platerodrilus; species Platerodrilus igneus. The sequence continues at coordinate 1,010,427 of JARFIW010001213.1, forward strand.
ATATTCAGTCTCTGCTTTATATTGTTCATCACTTGGGTTTACTTCTGTAAAATGTTCCAAGTCTTGCTCATCAGCCATGTTGTGTAACACAGCATGCTCTTATGAAATGGCATAGATATTCTATACCTTGCAACTTGCAAAAATACAATTGTCGAAACCGTTGTTTTAGTATACCAAATGCATGCTCAATGTTTATACAACATGAGCTGTGTTTTGTATTGAACTTTTTTTGCATTTTCGTCAGATGTCTATTTTCACGATAAGGAACCATTATACACTGTGTGCAAGGATATGCTGAATCTCCTAATAAATAGCAATCTAAAACCAGTGAAACGTTTAAAAACACATTATGCAATAACACAACATACTTTCAGGAAATTAGGAGAATTTATTAGGAAGTTCCGAGTTTTCTAAAACCTTTGCATTGTGAACAGATCCAGGATATCCAATAAATACATCTACGAAGTGTTTTTGGTGATCACACACAGCTTGCATGTGTAAAGAAATGTCTCCTATCCGATTTATGTATTCATCTTTTCTATTGGCAGGAGGATCAATGATTAGATGTGTACCATCGATACAACCTAAAATTTAAGGTAAGATATAATAAAACTGCTTAAATAAGTAATCACCTATTATGCCAGGAAAACCCTTTTCCAATCTAAAAAATGTTTCAATTTCTTCCTGTTTCACTTTATTAGGCCAAATAATATATTCCTTAGATAAAGCACTTATAAAGAAAGTAACTCTCTTAAGGATAGCGTGAACTGTTGATGTAGAGATATCAAAACGGTCGCTAATATCACTGAAGCACGATCTTTCATGGGCAGCATACCAAAGAAACACTAAAATATGAAATTGTGCAGCCTTTATGTATTTATTTGCATGTAGATTCTTATAAGTTTCGCTTCTTTCAAATAAATTTGCAATAAGTTTAAATTTGCTCCTGTTTAATCTAAAATGTTTAATAAATTCTTTATTTGAATATTTTGAGACTACATCAGATACGTAATTTTTTATGGAATTTCTTGGTACTCTTTTCAGTTCATGCTCAATGCATAATTCTTTCTGATCAAACTCGGACTTAGATTCATCACTTGACGAAAAGTCTAATCTTTTTAATACGAAACTATCACTCGAATCTTCACTATCGGACATAACATATTCCGGTATCATACTAATTATACTTTGCATTGTAACAAACAAACAGTTTTAGTCAAATAATTATAAACTTTAAGTAAGTACAAGATGTGATTACACTACAGCTGCACTGACTTTTTTACACTACATTACACCGACTAACAAATGAATGCACCTATTACATGTCTTATGTAATATTGTTTACATTTTTGTGTATTGTTGAAAACATGGTAAAAATTTTAAGAGTATTTTATCAAAAGTTAAGTATGTGTTAAGTGCAAATTAGGAATTCGAATCGTAACCCTTTAAGTCATACATTAAAAGAACTAAGAATTTCCAGTTGTGTTTCGGTTTGTAAATTAAGGTTAGGTTTACTTCTAATTTTAATGTCTTACTTTCAGTAGTATGCATTAAATAAAAGAATTATTAAGTCAAATTTTAGACAGTCAAACTATAAAAGCTCTAATGTCTTATATTATTACTCTCACTTTATTACTGCAGCGTGAATAAATATTTATCAATTACTTTACAAGTCACAATTTTAGAACTTAGCCAAATAACATAATCTTAGTATTTTTATTACACTCATATTATTGATTACATGATATAACGAAGTGTAAGTCATAAACAGATCTGATTAGGACATATATTTAGGCCGATGTACTTGTGGTGTAAATTATTTTCAGACCCAGTTTGATTAGGGGTCCATTTATGCTCTTTACGAATTAACTACTTTCAAATCTGATAAAAGAGCTATTTGTAACTTTGAATTTCTATATATTTCAAAAAAGCTGTAGTAAATTTAAATAAATGAATAATTGTATATTGACTAAAATGAGTACGTATACACGAACAATAACTACCGTAGTTATAACTGCGGTTGCAATAACTACCGATTGTTCACGGGCCGTATACACATACGCTGTTTCTAAGTTCTCCACTTATAAACCACACGCGTCTCGGGACACAATTATTTTTAGCCGTTTCAAGGTCAACTTTGACGTTTCAGTTTAAACTCATATTTAAATTATCAGTTAGAACTGAACTATTTATAATAGTATTTTTTAATTTGAACGGTAACGAAATCTAACTGCTAAAACGCCTCTTCCACTTATATTTTATAGATGTGTACATAAAATAAAACATATACTTTTCGCATAAATATTATAATTATAAAACATCACCGCACCTTGCCATATAGGTCTTGAATTTTATTTTCATTTGTTTTAACTTTGCACAGAATTATTAGAATTAAGATTAGATAATAAGTTTTGTTAATAAGTATTATGGAAGAGGAAATTATTTGTGAAGAGTGCAAAGGTTAACATTTATATGTCAAACATGACCTTGAAACAACCAAAAATAATTGCTAATAATTTGCTCTTTATGACTGGCATCTGGAGTGCAGTCTAAAACAATAAAATATTTCACAAATTTTACTCAAGTCAAGATTTTATTCTTTATAGTGTTTGGTAACATCTGTATTAACTCATTTTTAATTTCTTTCCCAACATAATGAACTGTTTTAATCTTTTCATCTTTTATTTTACGAAGATGTTCGTTGATGACAGGATCAAATAAGGCTATACATTCAATAAATTTTAAAAAATTGCCATTGCTGGCATTATAAAGCGTGTCATTCGTACAACGGAATGCCAAGTTTTGAGTAGCAAGTACCCTGACTAATGCAATTAAACGTTCTAGTATTTGTCGCCAATATAGTTGTTTTTCTTTAATTTTCTGTTGGTCAATATTATCAATGGCTTTTTATGCGGATAAGCGTAAATCAAGTTCTTTCCATGTTTGAAAACTTTTTACATATGTATTAGTTTTTTCATGAGAAGAAAGATGTGCCCCAATGTTCTTTCAATCGTTTGAACATAAATTTTTGCCAAATAATTTACAACATAACAAGAAATGACTTTCTGGAGATTGAATATATCAACCATGAACGGGAGGATTCTTCCCCGTTTGATAATATCCGCTTGTAATAGTTTGTTGAAAATTTTTCTTTTTGGTTCATCTTGTGGAAAGTCATATTTTTCAATTTGTTGCGGTATATTTTCAACCACAAATTGACAAAAATTGTCATTAAAATGAATAAGCCAATTTACAGGGCCACTATAATCTTCAGGTCGTAATAAGGAAATTTGGTTTTCGATTTCAATTATAATTTGGCTTGAAACCTCAACAGCAATTACTTCAGATGGAAATAATACCAAGGATAATAAAGTTTGGTTTTTATTTATTTTTAATTTCATTTTGTAGACTTAAAATACTAGCATTCTCAACCGGCAATGCATCTTCAACTACCACCTTAGTTTTTTTATTTACACCGCTACTTGCTGTAAGTATCTGTAGTAGAACCAGTACCAGTGGCATTTGTTTCTTTGCGAAAATACTCCAAAACAGCTACTCTTTAACTTTCTTTACCTTTTTCCTGTTGTTTTTTTTGTTGCGATAATAACATCCGGGAACCGCTTTTTTCCAGAATTAGAAAGAATTAAAAATAGCAGTAGAGGGTATACCTTCCTTCTGGCACACTTCGATCCTCACTCGATCGATACCCCCACCTTGCCTACTAGTTGGCAGTTGTTGAGTGAGGCGTGCCTTGTATATTCTGACGATCCTCATGACACTTTCTGCACACTTTGTTTCTCACTAGCCCTCTTCCCCCTGCCTACCAGTTGACGGTTGTTGAGGGGGAGTATGACGATCCTCATGACACATTTGAATTGTTCATTACGTTTATTAGTCTTTCTTTCTGGTACACCTCGATCCTCACTCGATCGATTCCACCACCCTACCTACTAGTTGGCGGTTGTTGAAGGGGGCTTATGACGATCCTCATGACTCATTTGAATTCTTCATTAAGTTTATCAGCTTTGCGGGTGCCCCATTCGGCATTTTGTGGTCTAGAAAAAATCTTTAACAATCCTCATGACTCATTTTAATTCTTCATTACGTTTATCAGCCCTGCGGGTGCCTCGATCTAGAAAATTTTTTTTAAAAATTTCAAATCGAGTTAATATATGCCCTGAGATTATTAAAAATCAACTTAAAATTACATAACATAGGTATGGGGAATCAAAATTGTAAAGTGTAATTGTTTCAGTTGTCTGGGATCGGTGATTGATCACAGAAACAGAAATAAGCCACAATATATATAGAAATAAAAATTTATTAGACAATCTATACACAGTAGTCATAAATGCTTTGTATATTGTTAAGTACACTTTGAATGATTGTTAAATATATTTTGGGATATTGGCGTAGCAATGCTAATGTGATGGTAGAGTCTTTAGTTGCGAGAGGTGGTACTTAACTCAGGTCCTAGGGACCTAGGGATCTATTGAGAAATGTTAGTGAAAGTATCAATTACCTGAATAGAAGTAATGAAACGATGAAGTCAAACAACAGTATTTAATAATGAATAAACTTAAAACTAAACAACATGTTAATAAAATACGAAGAAATAAATAAGTTAAACAGTTATAATAATAAAGAGTTAACTTACGGTTGGAATTCTAAGTGACCATCTTAATTAGAGTTTCTTCAGCATTTATAAAGGGTTAAGTCATCATTTTGATGAGAGCCAACTTGCTCTACAGCAGATGACCAATGACTTGGCTAGCTGTCTAGCTGCCCACAAACTACCGATGAGTGGAAGGGTGTCCTGGCCTTTTATACATGCTGACCCAAGGATACTGGTTTCTACGGAAGGTTTTGGCATATGATAATCCAATACAGAGGTTAGCCAAAACTTCCTAGTTTGTAATAATTTTACAGGAAACTGATTAGGAAAAATACAAAGTAACTAACTAATGTGGTATAGATTAAGAGGAAATAACATGAAACATTACGGTTTGGTTTGAACAAGATAATAACAAAGTAGATTGCAAAGTTTCCTAAAATAGAGGATGCGAAATGTATTGATTGTTACAATGTTGCAATTCTAAAAGTAATCTAAAATAATGGCTTCTCTATATATAACAATATATTTACATTTACAATAATGTTATCATTGTACACGTTTTTAGGCTAAACATGTATATACATAGTGACCTCTAAAACAGGCATGTAATGTACACAACTTAAATCTAAGCAATATATACAACTTATAAACTAGGTAAAATAAAGTCTATCATCTATTTCCCTATGCCCCCATGCATACGTTAAGGTCGTGTTAGGGATGACAAAACACTTGCCATTTGCGCCCGATAAACTAACCTTGCTAAGTAACAGCGTAAACAATCATGTTTTTTGCTTCTAATAGACCGCATCGAATGCACGAGGGCTCGGAAGTTACTGTTATGTGATACGTCTTTAAAACTATTAACACTTATACTCTGCACAACACTACGCTTAATCCCTTTAATCTTTTTTTATTACATCCCTTTCGCTAACCATACAGTAATTTTTGGCGCGAGTACCCACAAACTCTAAAACTAACTCACCACCAAACTCATCCTTGAACTTTTTTACAAGTGGGATCTTATATTTATTGTCTGGGTGGAAGTCACTGGTGTCGAATAGGTCCAGGCGGGCATGAATATCACTGTACAAGTCTTCTGTTTCGACACTGTACACGAGCGAATCGGTATCTGTATACAAAAGCGAAAGCTTAGACCCATACGGACGCACCAGTTTCTCATAGTGAAATCGTAAATCAAGGTTTTTGATAGATCTAAAATCGAAAAGCCTGCATATATAGGTTTGTTATAGGTGACTCTAACGCGGTCTATCTGTATGAGTGCTAAATTTTCGCCTAGTAGCAGATTACAAATAAAGTTAAGGCGGGCAATCAGGGTACTCGCGCACAAGGTCTTCCGGTCACACTCCCACCGAGTCACGAGCTTGACGTCGACGAGTTTGTCTACGTTTTCCATGGTTTTACCAAAGATGGCATTGTTCATGAGTTTGAAAAAGTCCTTCTCAAAAGCGTTGGTAGCACGAGTGCGAGGGTCTGTGTTCAATTCGATATAAGATTTCAACCATAGACACTGGTCGAACTCGATAATCCGGTGGATTGAGGTCAACACTAATCCGTTCCGCACACACTGCTGTAAATTTCTGTAGTGGATAATGTAACGGCGTTTGGCTTCTAAGGTGGCGAGAAGCTTCGGAGTCTTAGATGAGATATAAGGCGGCGTCTTCATTTCCGGGCCGAATGGCAGGTTGTTGTGGAGATTGTGTAAATGTGGAAGGTACTCTAAGTCGACCTCCAGAATGAATCCTTTCGCAGAGTCCCTGGGAACATTTAAGATGCTGGCTTGGAGACCGGCTGCATCGGTAGGGGCAGCCATCTGAATCCTCCAAGAGGGAGAACCTGGCTCATGACCCAGCCATATAAGTTATTGGCATCGTAGTAGGCCAAATACTTAAACGGTGCCGTAGGATCGTACTCTTTCATGTACTTGTTGTTGGCAGCAGCGTAGCGGCCACTACACTGGGTTAGACCCCCTCCGACCCCAGACTTTATAAAAAGATACTTGTCTATATCCGTGAAGAGCTCCAATTTCACGCAGGTGTTTTTCAACATAGCGTCCCATGTTAATGAGGGCGCTGTCACATACTGGCATGGATCTAGTTCATAGGTCGACATGCACACTCGGCGAAAGTTCTCGAAGACGTCTGCCAACAACAGCACATCTGTCTTCAAATAAAGGTCGCTATATTCCCCGAGCGTATTGAGATCAAAGTCGCGCCATACCTTCTGAGCCCTCTCATATTTGTCGGTGGTAATGGGTGTAGAGATGAGGTCATTATAGAAGACAGTCTGTGGTGGTAGGGTTGTTTCCATACTTTGTATGTAAGTGTATGAAAACACTCCTTTCTTGGTAACCAGTTGGAACTTGGAGTCCTCAGGGTAGTGGCGTCTGACCTCTACAATCTGGTCCTGGGTCAAATTCTTCGCCAGTGTGTCCAACCCGTATAACGGTTTGCCGCGCTCGCAATACAACGATAACAAGCAAAGGGGAATTTCAAATTAAATTCCAATTTACAACTAAAATCCATAATAAGGTAAGCAAGGTAAATGCTTATCGGGGCAGTCGGAGCAAGCAGCTTCAATGTACCCTGAGCTAACCTAGTACCGAGGCGGGGGGGATCATCAACCAAACCTCTTATCAAAAATGAGCGCCACCTAACTCTAACAGCTGGGCTCCGACGGAACTGAGATAGGAGATACCCCACGGTCACAAATAATACCCACACAGCATACAATCCAGCTAACATACGTTGGCACGCAGTAATGTAAACCTCATAGCTATTCGATACGTTTACTATACAAGAATAAATCAATTTAATAACAACAAACACATACACTTGTTATGGTGCAACTCTAACGATACATATACCAATACCTCGATTGACTAATTCGAATTTTACTTTAAAATCAAATATTAATACAGCCAACAAGGCAACATAAATTTGCGACCATACGGCCGATTTAAAAAGACTATTACGCAAATAAGGTGTTGCACTAGGATCCTAGTAGGATAACCTTTAAGTACTGAGGGTATCTGAAATAACACTTGTAATAATAATAGGCGGGTCGTTGGCTTAGTTTTACATACTTTATTAAGTATTGTGAATATGCAATGTTCAATACCCTAAATTAGAACCCAACCCTATTTTAATTGTATGGGCACTGTAACCCTAAATCCAATAATATTACAATGTAATTCATCAGCATGCAAAGTCAACCAAACGGTTGCAATGATAAAATAGATATGGAATGGACTCACCAACTGCTGATGCGTGGATGACGATGTTCCAGCTTAAATGACGCGTGCAAGTAGAATATCGCTACCAATTATATTCGCATGGGTTTACTGGATCCTTACTTGTAAACATTTTCTCCTTTTAATTACAGATGCCACATCTAGAATTCGAAATTCAACCTACAGTTTACAACGGTACTTGAATCTAGTATAGCAGAACGTAAAACGTAGAATGTAGAACGTGGAACAAACGTAAAACATAGATCTAGAACTGGAACTAGAACATAGGACGTAGAACTAAAACTAGAACCCTAAAATATAATCCCATAACTTCAGTCAGTAAAATCGCGGCTTACTCACCGATTCACAATCGGGTTCAATGCACAAACAAACAAAATGTGTAACAGGTGGTTACCAGATAGCAGTCGAGGACTCAACTTTAGATGAATCGCCGTAATCCCAATTAGGCAATAAGGAAAATTATATTATATCACCTCAGAATAATTTCTTTTCAAATTAATTCGCTAAAATCTCTTTAACGAAGGCGGGCATATATACCAACCCAAAGCGTAAAATAAAAGTGTACGATTCGAATTAAATATCATGTGAAGATGATACCACTAAAGCTGGTTTGCAAACTCGTACCTGATAATGTGGGGCGATATCACCACTGGAATAAACTGCGGAACACGATAGAGAATGTTACACTTGGAGTGTACAGGGAAGCGCTACGCCCCATTTATGTGGTTGTGATTCTGCACATGGTCTGTTCCAAGCGGTTTCTGACATATCCCACAGTCTTCGGTCATGTGGAACAAAAGTTCATTCTGGGGATCCAAAGGAATCATGGGTACATTCGTCGTCAATATCTTACCCAGACGTCTAGCTTCTTCTCTAAGTTTGGTGACAAATTCACGTGCTGCGTCTGGGCCGCGGTAGATCTCAAATTTATTGAGGGAGTTGTCGTAACTGCATTTGATGTAATATGCCCAGCTATAAGGGGTATGCAGCTGGAGAGGTGTTGTAGATGACGTGGAAGGGTCGGGCGTTGCAAAAGTGTACGGCCGTAAGAGCGACTCAAAGTCGGCATAAATAACGAATGGGACCTGCATTTGGTTTTGGAAGCTCAAAAATTCCAAAACGTTGTTGAAGACGGTGGGCATTTGGGTTACGACATGATTATAGTCCCGCTCAGTATGCCTGGTCAAGGCTTCCTCAGTCAAAAAAAAAATTAAACATCCATCGCAAATACATTTATGTAAGCGATCTTTTGATAACTGCTTACCGACTAGACGTCCCAAATCCTTAATCCTACAGAAGTGACTTTTTCTTCATCCTGGATGTAGAGCAAGGTAACGTGCCGGGTTCTCTTGCGTTTAGTAAAATGGTGAGGACCAACAATAGACCTTTTTTCCACTACGAATACGTTGATATTCAGATCGTTCAAAGCCTCGAACTTGACAATCTTGTCAAAGGCCATAGGAAACTCTATACCACCCATATTTAAGCAAGTCCAGTAATGAGGGTACTTGCTAAGACATTGAGGGTTGCGCTCGGCAGGATACAGCGCTGCTACAGTCGAGTAGGCAAAAGAGTCAGCGTCTCGGTTTTCACATTTAGTTAATCACAATAACATATTGCAATATAAAGCCTAAGGGGGTACGACAGTTCTTTATAGCCACCAGGCAACACTTTCAACCTGACATTTAGCAGAAGACAACCTAATTTGTAAGCAAGGCTAAAATCATCCAATGCCAATACACTCCCACATTGTGGTACCTGCCGTATAAAGATGGCCGACCACCAGTTTAAACCCCAACTTATTTTTCCAGTAGCTTTATATCCATGATGCTATTGTTAAAAACTGGGTTTACTTATTGTTATGATATTTAGACGCAAGGTAGCACGGTGCAATAACACTTACCTTATAGCCTATTCGCTGAACTTTTGACGTTGAATTGGAACTATGTCGCAAACGCCGTGGACCCAGCTTTAGTCAGAGGCGTATGCAAAGGTCTACCATGCGGACAAAGATCAAAGCAACATAGTAAATATTTTTTGATACCTTTATCGATGAATTATAGTTATTAAGTTGATATTAACAAAACATACAGTTACATATACACGATGGATAAGATACCCGTTGTTCTAGCCTGTATGGAATTATGGACTCTCAAAGCAATTATGCGTATCCAATAACAGAATGAATAAATGCGATTATTTTGTAACAATGCAAATCTTTAGGTATAATGAATTAGTAATATTGTAAGCAGAAGGGCGGAAAGGGATAATTGTTGCATTCTATAATTTATAACAAATACGGCAGCGGGCCACTTCAGTTTTATTCTAGTATTTTTAATAGTTTGTAAATTTCGACATTGATATTCGAATTGATGCGTAAATATAATATAAGGATTAAAAATTAAAACCAGTAGTTGACTTAGAATTTGGGTATGTTACCAACCAGTTCAACAAATATTTTTTATAGGTATTTTAGTTATTATTGACATTGTACCAAATTCATTCCTATAATATACCATGATGCAAAGCATCATGATCCTATTACATAATACTAAAAACTAGTGGTAGCGGCGACTTAGGTTGCTGCTAAATGTAACCGGTTACCAAGCTCATCACTAGTAAGTAGACATCTCCAGTTTAGAAACCTATAAAATTTAATTCATATACAAATTTTCAAGGCATAGAACAAAAAGTGCAAAAAATAGCCAAGCGCCTACCTATATGCAACATTTATTAGAAAGTGTATGCAACGATCATATTAATATACACGCTGGCGAATACAGCGCACTTAATTAAGCTAAAATGGGTTTTTTAAAACTAGCATCGTCATCATCTGAAACAATGTTCTGTTAAAATAAGACTACAAAAATTAGTTTACTGAAGCCCTGAGCACTTTACATTAATATATCAGCATATGTCATAACGATATGAACCGGGAGTAAACACCTGATGTCCATCTATGAGCAAAATACTTAACCAATACTATTATTGTGCTATTCATTAGCAGAAATCTGCATAAATCTGTATAAATTTTACGTCCTACGCTCAATTGGATTGCATAAAATTAAACTTGTACCTGTTTTTGTTTGAGTCAGAAAGTAACTAATCAATATATTGTATTATTCTTTTTAAATAATTCACATTTGTAAAATTTGTAAACATCGAATATTTGTGCAATTTAAAGAGAGATAATACTTTAGATAATTAAATAAGTTATTTTCATTATACAATACAATAATAATTATTGTAAGAAATAGATTTGTATTATAATAGGTAACCCTATTTCGACTATTAAAAAACAATGCCAATGTGTGGGTTCAAACGATCAGCTACTTGATAATAACTACACATTCTCGAGGAATATTTAATGTATTGCGACTCTGTGGGCGAACGGTGATCGAAACGATAGGTTGTGATTTTGACCTAGGCTTGCAGAATTCATGTATTCCTGCAATTTAAATATATCAATCTCAATTAGTTATTAGAAAAATATGTATTTGCTTTATCCATAGTAAACATTTTTAATGTTATTGCAAAAAACAACTTATTTCCTAAATTAAACCGCAATTGTTTTTTTTTCAAGAACTGTATTATTCAGTTTTGTAAGTATGCCTGAAATTTAACAAAATGTGAACTAAATATCTAGGGTTACATTATATTCGTTCTTGCATATTTAACAGTTAGAAACGAAATTGCCTTGTGTAGAATTTTCTCATATGAATAAGTGCATGCTTCAGATTATTTCACATCATTTATTAAAAATAAACGAAAATTTTTGCAGTTTAACTAGCCAATTACTCTGTCGCTCAAATCGGTACACACATTTCGAAGCTTCAAATGGTGGGATTAGCAACTTACGTTTACCTTCCTGAGGGACAGTGTTGGATACAATTTAAGTCAAGGTTTTTAACATTATTATTCCTTATATCAATTAAATGGAGTACAAATCAAAGTTGTGTTTATAGTGCACCTGCCGGTTTATATAAAATTTTAATAATAAGTTTGAGATCCAAACTAAACATTGTTATTGTTATCAAATTAATAATTATTTTATAAAATAAGCTATATATCAAACCAGCACTCGTATTTCCAAGTTAAATATTGACGGATGTATTCATCATCATATAAATCGTAAGGAATGCGATCTTTTTTGCAATTTACAGAGAGCGAAACCTAGAACTATTTATGAGCTATGATATTTATGACGTCACGCACATTCATACAGGCATAAACATGTTTAAGTGGGTCGTTGAGCTGCTCGAATCGTTCTCCCGAGATAGAAGGAAATAGATTATTTTTTTTTGAAAATTCATAAACCGATTCAGTGTATAGATTTTTACGCTGTTATAAATATTATACAAATTTAGTGTTTGGATTTAAATTACTGCTTGAGGTTTAAGGAACCTCATACAAAAAGTTTACATATGGTTGAAATACAAATATTAATAAATTTTCTATAAAATCGATATTAATCGGCGCTGAAGACATAAAATTATATCTCTCGTTGTTTAGCACGGTTTAGTATGGTTCCAACCATTAACAAACACGGAAGTAAATGCTGCTCCTCCTTATAAGGCATGCTAGTACGTATTCTTTCCTATTAGTGCTCAATATTTTTTTGAGATATTTTTTGGCTTTTAATTCATTTTTAAAAATTTTTTGCTAATATCTTAGGATCCACTGAAAATATTTGAACTTTATATAAAAGCTGTGCTGACCTCAATTTTACCGAGCTTCGCCCAGACGTCATGTAGAATTTTGGATGAGTCATGATGTAATCATTCTATAACTTTAGCGTGGGGGTTCGAGACTAATCATGCCTTTGGCTGATCGTAAAAGGTTAACACTCCTTCGATAGCGGTTTTTTTTGTAATTAAACGTCGTTCTAGGTAAGCAGAATTTTTTTTTTGTGTGTGTAGGCTTAATTGAATATTTATATATTTTTCAGATATGTATAATGCTGGCACTTGTTATTCTGTTAAAAGACATTAGGTTAAACGATAAATAAACGTACTCATTCTCAAATGATTAATGCTGAACGACGTTTGATAGGATTTTGCGAATTTAGAAATTATTATTTTGTTCAGAGGGGGGAAAAATTCTAGGTATATTTTTTACATATAGTTGCATCACAAAATAATTAGTTTCCTGAATTAAAAATATATGCAAATTATTCCGTTATTCACAATGAATTTATAAACATTTTAGTAAAAAGAGTTAATTTAATTTTTGAAGGCCCACGTGTTCCATTACTTACTACAAAGGCAGAAAGAATCGGTTGCTTACTACTAGGACACTTTTTAGTCGAGCCCCGCTTCTCATGTTTTTTAGTTTTAGGTATCATACCATAAATAGTGTTTGATAAATAAATATTGTTTTTCGCAGTCGTCCTTATGTTGCTACAATATTTCCGTGTTTACCCTGTTGTATAATAATGTAGTTATTATAAATCTTAGTCTACGACATTCATTTCTATTTCGACAATGATTTACTAAGGCGACAGTTAAGTCTAGCCTCTCGGGAAGGCAAACGTATGTTGCTAATCCCATCATTTGAAGCTATGAAATGTATGTACCGATTTGAGCGACAGAGTAATTGGGTAGTTAAACTGCAAAAATTTCCGTTATTTTCAATAAATGATGTGAAATAATCTGAAGCATGCACTTATTCATATGAGAAAATTCTACCTAAAGCAATTTTGTTTCTAACTGTTAAATATGCAAGAACGAATATAATGTAACCTTAGATATTTAGTTCACATTCTGTTAAATTTCAGGCATACTTACAAAACTGAGTAATACAGTTCTTAAAAAAAAAGCTGCGATATAATTTAGGAAATAAGTTTTTTTTTCCAACAACATTAAAAATGTTTACTATGGATAAAGGAAATACATATTTTTCTAATAACTAATTGAGATTGATATATTTAAATTGCAGGAATACATGAATTGTGCAAACCAAGGTCGAAATCACAACCTATCGTTTTGATCACCGTTCGCCTACACAGTCGCAATACATTAAATATTCCTCGAGAATGTGTAGTTATTATCAAGTAACTGATCGTTTAAACCCACACATCGGCATTGTTTTTTAATAGTCGAAATAGGGTTACCTATTGTAATACAAATCTATTTCTTACAATAATTATTATTGTATTGTATAATGAAAATAACCCATTTAATTATCTGAAGCATTATCTCTCTTTAAATTGCACAAATATTCGATGTTTACAAATTTTACAAATGTGAATTTATAAAACGGATGATACAATATTTTAATTAGTTGCTTTCGGACTCAAACAAAAACAGGTACAAGTTTAATTTTATCCAATCCAATCGAGCGTTGGAAATAAAATTTATGCAGATTAATGCAGATATCTGCTAATGAATAGCACAATAATAGTATTAGTTAAGTATTTGGCTTATTGATGTTTACTCTCGGTTCATATCGTTATGACATATTCTGATATATTAATGTAAAGTGCTCAGGGCTTCAGTTTCTTCAGTTTACGGTATCGAGTTTTGTGAAGTCGCTCTAGGTGAGTAAACTAATTTTTGTGGTCATATTTTAACAAAACATTTTTTCAGATAATGACGGTGCTTGTTTTAAAAGACCCATTTTAGCTTAATTAGATCTATATTACTCGCGTTTTAGATAGACGTGTATATCAATATAATCGTTGCTCATAAGTATTCAAACTGTGAATCGATCACTTAATCATATTTCAAGTAACTGTATTTCTAAAATGTATTTAACACATACGAGATAATATATCTTGTAAATGAATTTTTAATTTATTAGTCTTAATTAAAGGAAAGTTCATGCACAAAATAAGAATTTTAACGATAGTTGTTTAGTTTGATGATCAAAAGAAAATGTTTTTGGAACGACTCACTTTTCTGTTTATTTCTTATGACGTATAATAAACCTTTCAATAATGTCAGGGTGCATCATCAGATTGCAACTCAATAAGTGCCTCTAACTACATATTGGATTCCAATAACTACGTTGAACATTTGTCTTTGCGCGTGTCAAACAGGTTCAATAAACTGCATCGTTAATGGTAGCATCTTGAATAAAGCATGATGATCCGTTTTATTAATCAATCTATGCCTCAATTATTTCCGAATTTTTGTCGTGCTTAAAGGTGACATCCTCTGTACTAATTATGAATATTTGATATTGTTGCGTAATTTTGCGTATATTTATTTTCTAAACTTAGTTGCCCTGAAAGATAATAAAATTAATTATACTTTTCAGGTAAGGATTATACTAACCATTGGTTAATGTTCTTGATTTAATTACACTCGTGTGCCATGAGCACAGCTATTCTTAGAATTGCCACCAAGGAACTAAAAAAGAGCATCTTGATTGCTTGGTTAAAACTCAACTAACTTGTTTTCCGTTTCAGCTGGCGCTGTCTAACGAAACAAACAACACGAGGCGGACCTTAGAAGCAGTGGATACACAGCTATCTCGTGACTTTTCTTGAACTTGGAATAAACAAATTTATATTTCGGGTTCTTAGAAATTTTTAATTTTTATTTACGAAGAGCATGAAACTTTAGATGTTTAATAATTTTATGGGACGGAATATTATGTTAAGATGAATTTTAAGAAAAATAATAATGATCTATATGTTATAATATTGATTTGTAGGGAAATTAGAAAATTAACATGCTTCAATATTACTTAAAATTTGTGTTTGACTAAGTGTTGGTCTAAGTACGAAATATCTGTCATCAACATTTGAAAATATTTTGACCTCGAGTCATTTTTATATCTTTCCAATTAAATTTTCTTAATGCATCTCTTTCTGTATCCGTATTCCAATATCTAGGCAGGAATAATCTAGAAAATTCATAAAAAATTTGTAAATTTATATTCATTCAATTCTTCACATGTCATAACTGCCCCTACTAATGTTCTTACTAAAAAACTAGGCCATTCGTTTTTCGGTACCTCTGATTCTCCTAGGTATTGTATTAACGTTCTAATAAATGCAACAGAATGCGTGTCAACTGTTGGATGAAACTTAATAGTTGACCCCAAAGAATTCTGCAATAATATAAAGTAATTTAAATTATCATTGTGCTCTTTTCATTACTAACCTCTTTAGCATTTTAAACCTTATTAATTGTGCTTTACGCCTGCTTCTAAAATATTTTCATATGATTTACCTTTAGCCTTTTTAACTTATTGGAGCAAATTTTGATTTTGAACTTGTATTTGTTCTATTATTTCCTGCTGGTATTTAGCAAATGATGTCAATAATGCATCTAAATTAACCTTTCTACTGCTCTCCACTCTCAAAGTATTATTTCTCCTATCAATAGCTCCTTTATTTAGTTTAAGTTTCTTACCTGCTGCATTATTCAAATCACCTAAGCAATTATTTACCCCAAACTTGTTTTCCCATTTGGGTTAAGAAATACATCATTAGATATTACACTTTCATTTATTTTCTTTTTATATTAATATTCCTTGCGCAATAAAAAATTGTTGTATTCACCACAAAGTAAAATTTAAAGTTATCAAATGCTATTTTAGTATTGTCGAAGCTACTCCATAGTACATCAGTATATACATGGATTTTTATTTTCTAGCTAATAGCAGTTAACTTTGAATCGCAATACAAACTCCAACTATATACAAACCTGTAGCTTGTTTTATAAATACTTGACTATATTATACAAAGAATAACTGGACCGGTTTCTTCAGAACTTGAGCTGTATAATCCTGCTTATATTTTCACGTTAAGCACAGACACTTTTAAAATTTACATATTTCATACTGTTAATTTTCATGAACACGTTGGGCGCCATTTGTAGTGTTTTTATAATTATACCGGACCAACACAGTTATATAGCAACAAAATGTTGACAAAACTTTTAAGACTCCTTGTTTACCTAAAGCTCTGGTCTGTAGGTGCTTTTGCATTGAAAATTAATTAAAAGAATGGAAATAGTTCTATTATTAACATAAAATAATTCTTAAGCATATAATAAATGCTGGCTTACCCAAAAATTCCTCTTAAATCCACTAATTATAAAAGTGACAACGCGCAAATCAATTTCGTCTCTCACATTTATGCCTCGATATTATTACCATATGTGCATAATACCACTTTGAATTCATCTACAATCTTTCTAAGTTTTCGAAAGAACCTCTTACTATAAGACTGTACTTGTGTAATATCTTCAACCCTTCGACACCAAGTGCTGGGGACGCCAAGAAGACAGGACAACCGGACGCCGATCGAAAGCACTCTCTCAAACACATGTGGGAGGCATTAAACCAAACACTCCTTGGATTTTAAATTAAAAAAAACCACTAGGTGGAGCATCACTTTTGACGCATACACATCCCGGTGTAAATTTTTTATTGGATAAATCACATATTTTGAGGATATTCTGGAAACTTCACACACAAAGCAAGTATATGAATAAATTATTAAATACAGATTTTTAGTGGGCAGCTTTTTATCGTATCGTTGTTATAATAGTGCCACACTGCAACAAGCACTTCCGTTTTTCGGTTGTTAATATTTACGCAAGAAACAGCAAAAATCTTTCTTTTTGTTAAACCCAATATTTTCCGAAATCTGTATAACTCTTGTACCTGGTGTTATAAAAAATTTGCTCATAAGCTAAAATTGTAGTCTTGCGGTACTTGTATTGCTGAAATGTGCACATGTTTAATTTACCAGAGGGAAATGTTTCTATAGGTTGTTTAGAGGAGTTATCTGCAGTCAATAGTATCTACTGCAAAACTTTGAGGCGTGCGTAGTGAATAGTTGCACCACCAGAAATAAAATCGTCAGAAAAACCTTATAAAACTTATCCCAACACGGAAAAGTGACGATTTATAAAAATTTTGGATACAAGTGTAAAAGTGTATCTTAGATAAGGAATCAAACCAGGAGGAAAGAGGTGCGTTAAACATGGTTATCCTGGTACACTTATTTTAAAAACCTAAACTTTCTGAAAACGCAGCATAGCGCACCAATATACTTAAAATGATTTTTGTAGAAATATACTTACAATTGCAATTGAACTATAAAGCTACATTAGAAACATACTATGTTGGCACTCAGAAGAAATAAAAATGCTGTATATGTGTGTAAATTGAACTGTTTTACTGGTGATTTGTAACTGACATGTTATAATTTAAATTGCCTAGTTATTTAATCAATTGAATTACAAAATCTATAAATATTACCCTGGTCAGTAGCGTCTTCTGGAATATTTTAACAAACTTTCTTAAACATTCATGATTAGACTTGAACAATGGCATAGATAACTGACATTGAACACATCAATAACTTTGATAAATATTAGTATAGGTAAAAATAGTAAAATATGGCTTATACAAGTTTCCACACCAGTAATACTGCCACGATGATTAAGGTTTTAGTTACTGCTGTGCTTCCATTTGCTTTATCCTTATGGATGTTTTTTTTGGACTCACTTCTGAATATGATGGTCACTGTAAACATAATACTATTAGAATCTCAAATAAACAGTTAGACATATAAGTTTTAGAAAAATAAAGTTTTGACGTTTAATATACATTATGAGTTGTTCACTTCCTCTAATTAAAGAATTACAAATGATCTTGTAGTCGTTAAATCAGAATTATAGTTATTAAGATCGAACTATCTATATACGAATAATTCTACACTTTGACGCATGTACTCAAAGCCGCCACTGTCTGGTAGCACCGATCATGTATACCTACATTGGACAAGGAGAAAGGGGCTGCTTGCGCTAAGAACCAGTCGCGGTTTGACCATGCTCAGATTCGCATGTGCGTTATGGTAATGGCGGATCGGGGTTTGTATCGCCTTCACATTACAAATTGTAATATCTTTTATTTATCGATGCACATGTGTTATGTTGCATGGTAATGTTGTATTCAGTTTATTCGTTCTTTCAATCAATATACAGTCCACTTTAATCTTTTATTTTGAAGCTTTTTTACTAATTAAGCACAACTAGAATATGGTAAATACGAGCCTATGGAGTCGCTAAGTTAAGTGATATTAATAATTCGTGTTAATCATATTTTATTGGTCCGTTCGAGATACTCGGATGCGTAGTGAATTTAATACGTATTTTAAAATGATTGTTCAGTTAAGTCGGAAGTGGTATTAATTTTCGCCATATTATTAACAATCCGATCGAGCATTCAAAATATTATTGGAAAGAATTTTAAATGTTTTATTATGGTGTTAATGATTCTCTAATCGGTGTTGTTAAAACGTTTGAAATTAAAAATAGTGCAGTACAAATTGTATTGATTAATTCCCAGATGGTCATATCTTTACAAGTTTGTGGAAGGTTTTGCTGGTGAATTTCCAACGGTCATATCAGTGGAACGAAAGTTTTAACTTGAATTGTGTATGAAAAGACGGAGAAGCTTTCATTTCGTTTCTTGCCTGTTCGGTAAATAAGAATAGACGCAAGGGCACCTGCACATCATTATATTGTGGACGAGCAGAGACCTTGGTATTGTATACAGCTGTCTTCGCCTGGAGATAAGAAAGGTAGGCCAAGTAAGCAATTATATTTTAATATGTTGGTTCTGGAATTTCCGTTGTATACAAAATTGTCAATAGTTGGGTTTTGTAAGAACTGCAGCTATATTTACTTATTATATACTTGTAGCAAGAAACGATAGGTTGGAACAAGTTTATTTTCTAGCAATATCTTTACAAATACCTACGTTAATAAATTTATAAAAAGGCAATTTAAATATAATATCTCTACACAATCTACGTAATAATTATTACCCGTTGTTGAATCCAATATAAGCTTTCGAACTGCGAGCATAAATTATAAATTAAGCGGTGACAGAAAATGCCATTTGCGAGCGTCACTATAAGGGCTCCCTCCTTTGATTATTATAAGAATCGTAACTGTTGTCAGTTGTCAATAGGACACTTCCACCTGAGCTGTTGTTAGAGAAGGTCAATTGTTTTATGTATAAAAGAACATGGCGTTCTACACCTGGTGTTGGAAGTACAGAAAGATAAAAGTCGATTTCAAGATGAAATCGTCTCGGCTAGACTCATTATATGTCCACGCTTTGCATTTATATAGTTCGTACAAGACGGGGCGTTAATTGTAATGGTTGGCTTTAGGATAGCAGAAAGTATTACCGAGCTTTAAGGCCTTTATTAATTTAATATTTGCAGTGCAACTTACGCAAACTTATAAAAATTTATTGGTAACTTATGAAAATTTATTGGCAACTTATTGAAATCTTATAGGAATTGTAAAACATATTTGAAATTTTACTTGATGTGGTAATCAATCCAACGTGGTTCATTTGTTCGATGTGGACGCACGACGTGATGTTTGTAAGAAATTTAGTATCAAGTTAATTAGATTGTGTGGTGTTGGAGATTTCTAACCTGTTATTGCTGAAATAAGAAGATTCCAATTCATCAATTATTATTCCGGGTATGGTCCAAATACATTGTAAGTATTTTTCTGATGGATTAACATTTTGTATGTAATTAGAGTTTTTTAAATACGTCAGCTGTAACTTTTGGCATGACAAACAAATAAGTTTTTGTTTGTTCACGTGGAAATTTTCTAGTTCATTATGTGAATGACAAACAAGTTATTTTTAAGCATTGGTGAAAGGAATCTATAAAACTTCACTTTGAATCTTTGTATTATTACTAACAAAAAATGGCAGATGGCGATATAAAGATAGAAAAAGTTAACTTTCAGGATTAACAAAAATTAAAGCTATTATTTGAATACCAAATTATGTTAATTTAGAGAACTAAACTGTTACATTTTGCTTTTCATTAATTAATAATTGGAATATTTTACCATTTAATGTGAAGTCTATGTAGTACTACCAAGGCCAAATGAAGTTTGTAATATAAATTTAATCAATCCTAAAACTCAAATTTAAACATTTACAAGAATAAATTCTTGCTAGACTCTTATAATGTAAAAAACTACATTACTCTATTTTTGTGAGATACTGATGTTGAGATTATTGCCAAGTACAAATGTACATATTTTTCATTATCATAACTTAGTCAAATTTTTAAAGATGATGTTTTGTAAATAATTTTAAACTGCAACTTAAAGGAATAGATATTCATTTTGTTCAAGACTATGATTATTAGTTGGAATGAATGAGGGTTGATTCTTATTAATTATGAATTTTTTGAAATGAATGCACAAACGGTGTTAGCCTTGTTTTAATCTGTTTACAGGTGTAGCAGTGCATCTTTAACGGTCGATATCGAGCCATAAGGTAAGAAAATTTTAGGGATTGGGTTCTCGTAATATTTTTTGTATAGCGGTATTTGAGTATAGGTTTCCGCATTCGCCTTATACAAAAGACTCAAGTTAGGTCTTTTTAGTATACAAAAATTCGGTGGCGCCATATTCACTATATTTTGGTCGCAGTCCAACCCCGACCCAAAGCTCATGTTCTACCCAGAGCAAATCGCTCGACTAGCCGTTTAGCCTTTGGAGGTTTCCTCATACACGAGCCATTTTCCACCGAAACTAACCTTGGGCTCTTTACATCTTTAGGAAATCCTCGTCATCTATCCTTGTGCCTTTTAGCTGGCAATATAGGAGTAAAGAAAATAACCCTTTAGTAAGGCAAAACGTTATAAGGTGACTCATTGCAATTAAAATTGTGTGACCGAAAAAATTGTATTTATCATCATGACACAGGGTAAAAAGACTTTGTTAGGTGAACGTTCGTTTTTGAAGAACAACATAACTAGGTCGAATATTTACGTCATAGAAGCAGAAGTGACATCTATTGCAGAATTAGGTTTTGAAGAAATAATTATTAAATTTGAGCTTATTAAAAGTAGTTTTGATGAATTTATGCATGTTTGTTGTCAGTTGCAAGAATATGAAGTGGAAGATAATTTTAATGAAGTCGAGGTGGTTGAAAAATGGTATACAACGACTTACGCTAAGTTTAAAAGATTATTAAATTTACAAGGCAAGTCTGAGGGATCTAGTGAAGGCACAAATCATGTTGTCAAAGGAAATATTAAATTGGAAGCCTTACAATTACCTATGTTTTCGAAGCAAATTCAAGGTTTTAAATCGTTTTTTGAGCTTTTCATAACTTTTATTGAAAAAAATCCAAATTTGGAAAATATTGAAAAATTGATGTATTTACGTAAACATCTAAAGGATGAGCCATTGCGGTTAATATTTGCGTTGCCTGTGGAAAATGATTCTTATAATACGGCACTGAATATTTTACAAAAAAGGTATAAGGATGATTATTTGATTATTGATTGTCATATCAAAGATTTAATGGAATTATCAATTGCAAATTGTAATGACTCGGGTATGTTACGGGACTTTGTAGCCAGAATAAGGCAAACTGTAGCTTATCTAAAAAATTTAGGGGAATCAATTTGGGATGCTATGATAGTTCATCTTATACTTTCCAAGCTAGACATTTATAGCAATCGAGCTTATCAAAATGAGAGGAAACCTAATTCTAGGGCTAATTTAGAAGAACTTTTAGAATTTTTGGACAGGAGGGCCTTGAATTCGGAATTAACTAAATCGAGTGTCAAACTTCAAAATAATAGTAAAACAATTAATAAGCAAACACATTTTAAACCTGTAACTAACACTATTACTGCTGTACCGATTTCTGGTAAATCTTTTAAGCAAAAAATTGAAAAAGGCAGACAAAGAGTGAATTCAAACTCAGTAAATTGTAAATTTTGCAAGCATGGAGGTCATCCAATTTTTAGGTGTGATCAATTTAAAAATGCAAGCATGCAGGAAAGGAAAAAGTGTATTTCGGAAAACAAAGTGTGTAAGATGTGTTTAAATGTACACGTGGGTCAACCCTGTTCTGTTAGTCTCAAATGTTTCATATGCCAATCCAAGGAGCATCACACATTTTTGCATAAGGACGTTCAGTTAAAGGCGGTAGATAATTTGGTAGCTGCTCAAGGGATAACTACAGTAAAGTTTACTATTTCAGAATTTGTTTTATTGCCTACGACATCAATATTAGTAAAAAACGTTGAAGGTGAATTACTTTCGACACGAGCCTTGTTAGATTCAGGCTCACAGACTAGTTTTGTTACAGTCAAATTGCGTGACAAATTGGGATTAGACACGTGTCGTACAAAGAAATTAACTCAAATTTCTGGTATTTGTGATAATTCGACAGAGTGTTCAGAATGGATCGACTTGTCGATTCGTTCGAGATATGGGAATTATGAAATTGCTCATGATTTCGGGGTTATTCCGAAAATTACAATTGAATTGCCTCAATTAAGTTTTGATTTCAGCAATTTTAAATTGCCAAAGGGTCTACCGTTGGCTGATGACAAATTTTTCGAGTCAGCTGAGGTAGACATTAGGAGCAGATATTTTTTTCTCGGTTTTGCTTTCGCAAAATATAAAAATGGGCATAGATCAGCCTAATTTTCAGAATTTTTATTTTTGTTACTTTGTGAGTGGAAAAGTGCCGTTCACAACAAAAGTAAGATGTGGTGCTAGTTTGCACACAGTGTCCTTACATAGTGCGGTAATTGATGCTGATGAAAATTTAAATCAGTTGATGGAATAGTTTTGGGAAACCGAAAATGTCTTTATTAAAAATGACCAAGAATCGCTGACTGAAAATGAAATAGCAGAACAGTGTTTTGTAAATAAATTTACAAAAGTTGAAAAGCGGTTCCGAGTCGATTTACCTTTAAAAGTAAATTTAGAAGAGTCCCAATTGGGAGATTCGGCTTCTATGGCACTCAAACGCTTTGAAAATTTAAAAAAACAATTTGTAGCAAATGAAAGTTTATATTTAAAATATTCGCAATTTATTAAGGAATTTCTAAGTAGAGAATATATAGAAGATGTGGAGGTTGATCCTTTTACATTACATAATGAGAATTGGTATTTTTTTGTTTTATCATGGTGTAGTAAGAGATGACAAAATTACGACAAAACTTAGAATTGTAATGGACGGTAGTGCCACTACAAAAACTGGCGTTTCTTTGAACGGTATTTTGTGCAATATGGAGATATTGTTCAGCCAGAGTTATTTATAGGTACGTCTGTATGGCTGATATAGAACAGATGTATTTGCAAATTTCGATAGAACCCGCACACAGAAAACTTTTAAATTTTCTTTGGAGGGAGAATAGAAATCAACCGCTGCAGGTTATGCAGTTTAAACGGTTACCTTTCGGCTTGAAATCCAGTCTTCATTTAGCAAACGAGATGTTCATTACAATTAGCTATTGAGGGAGAAACAGAATTTCCCTTAGCTTCGTTTATTTTACGTTTTAATACTTATGTTGATGACTGTCTTTTTGGTGCAGATCATAACGAAAGTTTGTTGCAAGCTCAAGCTGAACTTATAAAATTACTGGGTTTAGCTAAATTCGAATTACATAAATGGTGTTCCAACCACGTGGTTTAGTACAAAATACTCCACGACAACTTCAACATTTTGAAGAAACAAATATTACTTATGAAAAGGAGAGTATTTTAAAAACCCTAGGTCTATCGTTTGATGTAAATACGGATCAATCTATAATGAGTTGTGGAATGAAAACCGTTCCCTCAACATGCAACAAAAGATTTGTTTTGGGCTTTATTGCAAGGTTATTTGATCCTTTTGGCTTTTTGGCTCCAGTTATTACTGTGGCAAAATTATTGATACAAAAAATATGGGCTGCAGGTTGGACTGGGACACAGAACTACCTGATAAATTGAAAGAGGAATGGAAATCATTTTCACAGGGATTAAGGTACATGCCAGCAATTAAAATCAATAGATATTTAAATTTTTCCGAGGCTGTTTCTATTGAACTTGTTGGATTTTGTGACACTTCGAAAATTGCACAAGGTGCTTGTGTTTATGTACGAGTAGTTACGGTCAGTCATACAGTGGAAATAAAATTGTTAGCTTCCAAATCAAAAATAAATTTGTTGAAAAATAAAACAAGCATTTCGCGGTTAGAATTAAACGGGGCATTGATATTAGCAAGATTAATGAATCGAATTTTTGGTATGCTGAAGGATAAAATACAAAAGGTTTTTTTGCTTTGCGATTCAAAAATTGTATTAGCATGGTTGAAAATAGAATATTGGAAACTTAATACTTATGTCGCCAATAGAATTAAATTGATTCAGGAATTAACGTCCGAATTTATGTGGTGTTATATCCGTTCTAATGAAAATCCTGCTGATCTTGTTTCGAGAGGAGTTTTACCACGCAATATAGAAAATTGTAACTTGTGGTGGAAGGGTCCTGAATTTTTAGGGACACTTTATTGTACAGTTGACAAATACCTTCGACCGTCCGAGTTTAGTGAAATTTTGCCAGAAATGAAGCCCGTAGTGAATGTTGTAGTCCAGAGTAAAGATAAATTAGCATTATTCAAAAAGTTTTCAAATTTTATGAAAATGAAAAGAGTTTTGGCATATTGCTTACGTTTTATTTACAATTGTAGGAATAAAACTAACAAAAAAACTAGTAATTTAACAATACAAGAGATAGCTGAATCGCGTACGATTATATTAAAACAAGTTCAAAAGGAGTATTTTACAAAAGAGATTGCAGAAATAAAGCAGGTAAATCTTGTAATTCGAAATTATTATCACTGAATCCGTTTTTGGATTCGCAAGGATTGTTGCGTGTAGGAGGGAGACTGCATAACAGTGCACTTTCGTTTCAACATAAATTTCCAACAATTCTACCTACTAAAAGTTTTATAACAAAAATTATTATAAATAACGAACATTTACGGTTGTTGCATGCCGGTGTAAAGTTAACATTGTCAGTATTGAGAAAGTAATATTGGATATTAAATGCTACTAGAGAAATTAAAAGTGTTATTTCTAAATGTTTAATTTGTTGGAAGTTAAAGTCTGAAGCTTCTAAGCAGCTAATAGGCAGTTTTCCGTACGATCGAGGGAATTTAGCTCGGCCGTTTGAGAAAGTTGGGATGGATTTTGCTGGACACTTTTATATTAAGCAATCTAGAGTTAGAAGAGTGATTCCTACAAAGAGTTATGTAGCAGTTTTTATTTGTTTTGTAACAAAAGCGATTCATTTAGAAGTAGTGTGAGATTTGAAAACTGATACATTTATAAATGCTTTAAAGAGGTTTGTGAGTAGGAGAGGTGTACCGCGAAAGATGTTTAGTGACAACGGGAGCACATTTAAAGGAGCTGATAATGAGTTGAGGAAATTATACAGTTGTTTAAAAACTAATCAGCAGTTTCAAAGTTATATAGGGGAATTTCGTATAAAGTGGTCTTTTATCCCACCATGTAGCCCAAACTTTGGGGGGTAGTGGGAGAGTAACATAAAGGGGTTCAAATACCATTTAAAAAGGGTAATTGGACTGACTAAATTGACTTATGAGAAATTTAACACGGTTTGTATTCAAATAGAAGCCATGTTAAACTCAAAGCCATTGTGTGCCCTTACTGAAGGTCCATCGGACTTGTCTTGTTTAACGCCAAGCCATTTTTTAATTGGTGGATCTTTAGCTTGTATTCCAGAAGGTAATGTTTTAGATGTGCCAATAAACAAACTTAAATTTTGGAAACTTTGTACGCAATTACAATATAGTTTTTGGAAGGCTTGGTCTAGGGACTATTTAGGTCAGTTGCAAAACAGACCAAAATGGAATAAGGTTATGCTTAATGTAAAGGAAGGTATGTTAGTTCTTATTAAAAATGATAACTTACCGTCATTAGAGTGGGGGATAGCACGTATAATTAAGGTTATACCAGGTAAAGACAATAAAGTTAGTTGTTCACTTAAAAACTAAAAATGGCACTTTTGTCACTTCAGTGTCTAAAATTGCGATTCTTCCTATTGAATCGGATACTTATTAATTAGTTTGGTTTGAGTAGATATTTTTTGATGTTAGTATTTTTTTAAGGGTTATTACGAGGATTATTATCTTTAGTTCTATTTTAAGATTTGAATGTTGCATACGCTTTGGTTGTATCTTTGACTTTATTATTTGAGTTTTTTTGTAAGTGTTAAAGTAGTTACTGTGAAGTGAGTGATTTGGTGCTTGCGGGCAGTTTATGGTAGCGACGAGCAACCATACCTACATTGGACAGGAGGAAGGGGCTGCTTGCGCTAAGAACCAGTCGCGGTTTGACCATGCTCAGATTTGCATGCGCGTTATGGTAATGGCGGATCGGGTTTGGATCGCCCTAACATTACAAATTGTAATATTTTTTAATTATCGATGCGTATGTGTTATGTTGCATGGTAATGTTGTATTCAGTTTATTCGTTCTTTTAATCAATATACAGTCCACTTTAATCTTTTATTTTCAAGCTTTTTTATTAATTAAGCACAACTAGAATAAGGTAAATACGAGCCTATGGAGTCACTAAGTTAAGTGATATTAAAAATTCGTGTTAATCACTGTCATTTGCCGTTCCTGTGCGGATTAGCTTTGCCGCCCTACCCACTAGCTTTACAAACTTGTTCTTTATCAAATGATTTAATATTTTGTAAAATGTGAACGGATTCGAGCAAACCTTAAATGCAAATTACTTATGTTAGTAGAATATTTGGAGAAACACCATTCAATACACACAATAGGTCCTCAAAGTTAAAAAAAAAATAACAATATAAACGTCACTATCGCTATTTTTATTTCACGACTTTTACAGTGCAGCAGTTTAAGAAGTTACTTTTCGTGCTTTTGTTTCGGACAACTTTTTAATAGTGTTTTGCAAATTAAGCGTTTCATACAGTTAATGTTTTATTGCTAAAACGGATAGAACTGATTGCCTTTCTTGGCTCATAGAAGACCGCAAATAATGTTTTATAATATTCAGTTTTGAAAAAGAACGGTTACCCTTTGCCATTGTAACCGGTAACGTAAAAAATATGCGAATAACAATTGCTAAAGTTGGAAATAATGATGGAAAGTCGTTTTTATAGATATACTTTCAAAAAATTATTTGGTTTTACCTCATCAAATGCTAAATGGGGTTGTATAGCTTTTATTTCATAAAACAAATCGTCAGCATTAATATTGCTAATTGGAACTTTGTCGTCGGTTAGTAATGTGTGAATTCTCCAGCAATTTGATTTAAGTTCATTATCATCATTACGATCTGATTAGTAATAAAAAATATTAAAGATATCCGAGTGCTGTTAAAGTAATTAAAATTATTCCTCTAAAGTAACAATAACAGTATCTAAAACTTTGAAGTAGACATTTACAATAATAAGTTCTCGAGGAGTAACGACGGGTTCATGCTCGCCTTCATAAGTAAAGATATGCGTTTTTCTTTTAACCCGGGAAACTGATTTTTCAGAAGCAAGTTTTCGATGTCGGTTACGGCAGCTATTTCTTTGATCTGTGTTACAAATGCATAAAATTGTTTATCAAATCTTATTCCAATAAAGTCGTATGTTTAA
Source organism: Platerodrilus igneus (assembly GCA_036346225.1). Classification (NCBI taxonomy): domain Eukaryota; kingdom Metazoa; phylum Arthropoda; class Insecta; order Coleoptera; family Lycidae; genus Platerodrilus; species Platerodrilus igneus. Next base: position 1,038,751 of record JARFIW010001213.1, read on the forward strand.
ATTATCTAGTGCCTCTATGGATAGTTTTATGTTCACTTTAGGAATTTGAAGCAGTTTACCACGACATTAATCTTATTTAAAATGTTATGCCAAATTAAAATAGAACACACAACTGAAAAATTATTAATCTTTGTAGAAATAAGTTGCCCAAGGTTCTTGTGTTTATATCTCTGGTGCAATATTCTTGAATTTTTACCAAAGTATCAGAAACGTCTACAATTTGAGTTCAAGTGATGTTAGGACTTGAATGCGACTTTCCCATCTAGTATCCGACAGTTGTTCTAAGGTTAATTTTTGAATGTTATATTAAGGTGTTCCATCTTACATTTGATGACGAAAAAAATACATAAATTTCTTGAACAAGACTGAAAAATTCTACTACTTTAAAAATAATTTTTACATAATCGTTTATAACAAGCTACAAACTGTGGGCGATATAAAGGATAAAAATATCCTAGAACACTTGTCCATGATTTTTCCTTGCAGACCAATATGTTTATTGCGCAAGTCTGCTCCATTATCGCATCTTTGTCCTCTTAGGTTATTTAGGTCTAACTTTAGATCTTCCATTTCTTTTTCAATAAATTCAAATAAGCTTTGTTCAGATGTATCCGTAATTGTGCAAAATTCCAAAAAATATTCAAATATTTGTATTGGCTCACTGGTAGAAATACATTTAAGTACAATGATAATTTATTCAATCTACGAAACATCTGGCGTACAATTCAAAATGATGAAAAATATTTGGCGTTCCGTGTTCGATTTAATATTACATTTTGAACAGTCTCAGTCATTGCAATTATCATTTCATCTTTAATTTTCCAAATAATGTGGTATATTTTTGTAGCTCTTTGCTTGGGTCTGTCAAAGTATTCTGATAATACTGCATCAAATTTTGAAATCACCTGAATCAACGGAAGATAATTGCCATCATGAGGTTCTAATAAATCTTGCGCTGTACCTCTTAATGCTAAACATTGCTTAGAGAAATATTTTGAATCACGTCCTTCTTTTTTTCCAACTTATAGTCTCTGACTGATAAAATCGATCATTGACTTTTTTATGAGTGCTTTATTTAAATCAAAAATGTTTTAGAACTTTTTATATGACGGTAACTAGAGTAGGTAAGTAAGGCCGGTCTGACTTCAAAACGGTGCACGCATATGTTTATCCATTGAAAGTTTCAATGTAACATAAGCGTGCACCGTTTTGAATTCAGACCGGTCTTATATACTTTCAATGTAAAATACGTGTGGACACGTTTTGAAGTCAGACCGGCTTTATATTACTTTCAATGGAACATACGTGTGTGACTTCAAAACACACGTATGCTACGTTGAAAAATGTAAGTGCGTGCAGAAAAAATGTGGAGCTGTTTTGAATTCGGTTTTCTAGCGAGAAGTTATAAAGTAGGTCAGATGCAAAATATCGCATTCAAGTCAATTGTGTTTAATTAAAGTGGATTTTGATTGATGTTATTTACTTTTGTTTAGAGGCTGCAAATACACATGGGCCGGTTTGACTTCAAAACGTGTCCACGCGTATGCTACGTTGAAAAAATTTAGGTGCATGCAAAAATGTGGAGCTGTTTTGAATTCAGTTCTCTAGTAAGACGTTATAAAGTAGGTCAGATGCAAAATATCGAATCTAAATCAATTGTATTTAATTAAGGTGGATTCTGATTTATGTTTTTTACTTTTGTTTAGAGGCTGCAAATACACAAACATGTCCACACGTATGCTACATTGAAAAAATGTAGGTGCATGCAAAAAATGTGGAGCTGTTTTGAATTTGGCTCTCTAGCGAGAAGTTATAAAGTTATGATGTATTTAATTAAATTGGATTCTGATTTATGTTTTTACTTTTGTTTAGAGGCTGCAAATACACATAGGCCGGTTTGACTTCAAAACGTGTCCACACATATGCTACGTTGAAAAATGGCCAAAAGCAGACAGACTGATTGCATCGGGCCGGTTTGAATTCAAAGTGTGACAACTCTGCAAATACACACATAGGCCGATTTCAATTCAAAATGTGTGTTCACTTTTGTGATAGATTGAAAAGTAAGTTAGCAAAGTACGCAGATGGTGATAATCTGCTATATAAAAGGAGATTGCTCCTAATATTAATTTAATTAGTCGAAGTTTACTACATATTTACATACCTACATATACAAACATGTATATAATTGATATTCAGAAATTTAAATACAAGAAAAACGAGTTTGCACACGCAAAAAAATTGCGATTTTGGACTTGTTGGAAGGCGTTGTTTGGCATCAAATTTTTAAACTGCCAATGCAGTCTAGTTGTTTGAGCCAAGATCATATAAAACATAACGACTGGGTGGCAAGGAATATTCATGGTCTTTCTTGGGATGAATCTTTAACGGCTGGAATGGTGTCGTCATATATAGCGCTTTATTTGAAGCAAATTATCAGACCCGGTGAAGAAGTTTGTGTGAAGTATCTAGAAAAGAAGAAATGGATGGAAACCTATTTAATGCAAAACGTTGTAATTGATATGCTTGCACTAGGTTGTCCTAAGCTATCGGAGTTAAAAATCAACAATCGTTTGCTATGTAACATTCATTGTTATAGACACAGCAATAATAGTCTGCAATGTGAAAAACAAAATACCTTGTTATTAAAAGAATGGTTTGATAATAATAAAAAACAATAGAAAGATTGTGTCTGTATTATTGTAGTCAGTAAGAAATTTTTAATGTTGATGTCTGCAGAAAAAACGATTAAACTCAGTCAGCACGAAAGGGACTCTCAACTCTGAAAGCAATTATAATTGATCAACGCAATAGCTCTTTACTGGTTTTACAACATTTAACAAATTGTACAGATATCTCGAAATTTGCCAAAGACAGACAGACAGACAGACTGATTGCACCAATTTCTTATTCTCGCTTTTAAAAAATAACAAGTCGTAGTTATTAAATCGCGAACACAGTTATCTGCAAGAAATACATACTGATTTGTCAAGGACAGATAGACTGATTGCATCAATTTTTCATTCTTGCTTTAAAGACTAACAAGTCGTAGTTATTAAATCGCAAACTCAGTTATCTGCAAAAAATATATAAACGGGAAAATTTATGAAATGCTCCAACTTTAAAAACTAGAAATAAATCTATTGATATATATATATATATATATATATATATATATATACTATGAGTTATTTACTGGTTACTGGTTTCCCAATGTACAGATATCTCGAAATGCAAATGCAAAATATCACATCTAAGTCAATTGTATTTAATTAAAGTGGATTCTGATTTATGTTTTTACTTTTGTTTAGAGGCTGCAAATACACATAGGCCGGTTTGACTTCAAAGCGTGTCCACACGTATGCTATATTGAAAAAAAGATGTAGATACGTGCAAAAAAATGTAGAGCTGTTTAGAATTCGGTTCTCTAGCGAGAAGTTATAAAGTAGGTCACATGCAAAGTATCGCATCTAAGTCAATTGAATTTAATTAAAGTGGATTCTGATTTATGTTTTTATTTATGTTTAGAGGCTGCAAATACACATAGGCCGGTTTGACTTCAAAGTGTGCCCACAGTAGGAAAAGCAGCGGTGGTAATCAAGGTCAATCCTATCTAATATAAGTGAGAAATCTTCGACTTGCAATCATAACAACATAAATTAGTTAACGTAGTGTTGTGTGTAAGATAGAAGCAAGTAATTAAATGCAATATGGATTTTAGTATTCTTAATAAAACCACATATCGCAAACCTTATGTAAATTCAAAAGATCTTGTAGTGAATAAGAGGTTTGAAGTTTTGAAAGTGGAAACTGTCAAGACAAAATATGGAGAAAGAGTATTAGTGGAAACAGAAGAGTTCAAAAGTATATTGCTATTGATTTATTTTGAATACCTTCAAGCACATGGAGTGAAACAATTAAATGAAAGTATCGACTCCAACAAACACGTATACATAACTAGTAAGGGATCGATCGGTCTAACTGTCAACATAGAATTTTCAGAATAATATGTCACTATTTTAAGAAATTAGTTTATTATAATAATATACATCTTGTTTTTTACTGTTTATTTTATTATAACACATCTAAGTCAATTGTATAAAGAATGCTGTATTTAATTAAAATGGGTTTTGAATTATATGTTTTACTTTGAGGTTTAACAACTGTTTCCAAAAGCAATTCGCTATGCTTATCAGTCATACGTTTTATAACATTTTGTATGCATTTTCTTTTTATATATACATAAGAATAAATTTTTTTAGTTGTTTTGTTTACGCCAGAACATATTTATGTATAAATAGTCAATAGATCTCTACAGATATTAAGTAATTTAGCTAGTGATGGTAAAGAACAACCATCATAAATTCTGAAACGGTAGCTGAAGTTAGTAGTGATATTTTAAATTTAACAGTGAAGTGTATGAACCTAATTAAATCGGTTGATGAAATTATCAGGCACATCATCATTATTAAGACAAAACTTGCAATTAAGAACAAGGTATACGAAGACAATCGCCAGGAAAATCCAAGTAGACTGAAGTCTAATTTGGTACATCTTAAATGTTACCTTGTACGATTGAAACACTTGAAACGCTCTTTAGAATACCAAGATAAAGGTATTGATGCAACGCTTTCTAGAAGTCATAGGCAAAGGCATTTGGTTTGGCATGATGTAGAATCCTGTTTTGGAAGTCGAATAATTACGGGACTTATTATCAATTTAAGTTATAAAGATCCTCTAGTGTTCTTAGACAAGGCGTTCGCTAGTTTTAAACGCAAGATAGTTGCTTGCTTAAAAAGTCAATGTTGAAAGTTAATGTAATATTCACCGTTAACTATGTTAAGCCTACAACTAGTGAAACAGATTTGAAGACGTTTCCTACTGCAAATCGTCACATCGATATAAACACCAATCTCAAGCAGTGGTATAAGGAGAACGTATTCAACAAGATATCGAAGCGATTGGAAGAATTTAGCGAAAAAGGTTCAGGTTGGGCAATCCAAGAAGTTTTACACTTGAAAGTAAATATAAACAATCATGATCCGCTTAAAGGAGGGTGTTCAACGTTTGTTCCGGTTCCGGACTTTATAGCAAAAAAACGAGCTGTGGTAAATGTAATAAATAACGACCAACATTGCTTTCTTTGGGCCTTGGTTTCCGCTTTACATCCCGCTAAACAAAATCTTCATAGAATATCTAGCTATCTACATTTTGATACAGTATTACGCTACAATTCCATTCAGTTTCCAATTGCATTAAAAAACATAAATAAATTGAGAAGCTCAACAATCTCGTAATTAACCAATATTGCATAGAAAATACTAAGATACTCCCATTTTGTTTAAGTGAAAATTTAGAAAAAATAGAACCGATTAATCTGATGATCTAGCAATCACAGTCTATTTATTATTATTTTACATGTTCAGGTGCCAAAGGTAAGTCACTGTGAATTTCATGTAAAGATACTGGGTAGTGTAAATCGCATTCAAAAAAAATATATCCTACATCAGAATCATCGGGAATATTAAGTACGTCTAAACGTACTATTTCTGGACTAGTGCCATCTAAAAAAAATTCAAATTTTCGATATGGAAGATATTCAGACATTGCAGCCCCATATAAATTATTAACATCAAAATACATTAAATATTTAGAATTAATATTCTGTCTTTTAATGCAATTGGAATTGTAGCTTAATACTGAATCAAAATGTGGATAGCTATAAAGTCGGGAACGGGAACAAACATTGAACACCCTCTTTTAAGCAGATCATGATTGTTTATATTTACCTTCGAGTGTAACACTTCACTGTTAACTTTAAAGTATCACTACTAACTTCGGTCACTAGCTAAATTACTTTATAATTAATATCTGTAGAGATTTCTTGACTATTTATACATAAAAATGTTCTAATGTAAGCAAAAACAACAACTGTAAAAGATTAATAAGCAAGTATCAGAATAATGCAAAATAATTGCATAGCGAATTGCTTTTGGAAGCAGTTGTTAAAATCATCTTTATTTACGTTTTGATTCATGACCTAAAGTAAATAGTTATAAAATTAGACAGTTACAATTTTTTCAGAAAATAAAGCAAATGCGAAATCTTGCATAACTATAAAAAAAATGCATATTTGCAATTTTTCAGACAATGAACTAAATTCATTATGTTGCTGAGAGCACCATTATTTTTTATTACAAACTGTTTTTTTGTATTCATTTCAGTATTGAAACAGTACTGACGCTTTAGAAAAAAAATTACAAATTTGCATCGTATTCTGAAAAAATTGCAAATGAAAATTTTATATATTCAGATATCTAATTATTCTAATGAATAAAAAAACAGTATGTAAGCAAAAATAATTATGCTCTCGGCAAAATACCGATAAGGATCAACATTGCATTCTTTGAGTCTTGGTTACTGCTTTACAAAATTTTCATAGAATATCTAGCTATCAACATTTTTTTGATTCAGTATTACGCTACAATCCCATTCGTTTTCAATTGCATTAAAAGAAATAAAAAAATTGAGAAGCTCAACAATCTCGCAATTAACCTATATTGCATAGAAAATATTAAAAAAATACTCCCATTTTTTGTTTAAGTGAAAATTTAGGAAAAAAATGGAACCTATTAATCTGATGTTGCGTTTCTTGTTTCATGCCATCCTGTAAATGGAGTATGCAAATCGTGATTTTGTGCAACGCATGGCATTTTCCATAAAACTTTGTTTAAAACAATTCATTTCTTCATCAGGTGTAGGATTAATTATAGCACGTAGTAAAACTAACTCATGACGGAGGTTTAAAATAATTTTTTTTTAAATTCAACGAAGGCATAGAGTAAAATAAAAAACCTAAATTAGTTAAATGTCGTTTAAAATAATGCGATGCAAATGGTTCTTAACCAATACAGTAATATTGAATAAGTTTTAGATTATTGGCGACATAATTTACTTTTCAGTAAAACTGAAAAAAATTGACTTTTATACATTTAATTAGATTTAAAATAACATATATATATATATATATATATATATATATATATATATATATAGGTATGTAATTGCGTTTACATTGAAAGCAGGTTGTATTTAATTTTGATAACAAAGTGCATTACATGATCCATGCTATGTTAGGAATTCTTTCATTGTCAAGGTGCAGCAATATAGCTTACAATAAATTAAATTACACGACGTTAATTCTAGGATAAAACTTCAGAATGTTTTTTAATACTGGTTTTAAAAAAAAATTGTGTACCTAATCACAACCAGAAAACGGCATTCTATTTTTGTTTTAAAGCAAGATATTAAAATCATATTATTTTATGATAGGTACAAGATCGCTTTTGTTAGCGTTTCATTCGCACATAGCATGAGTGTGTAAACTATTAAACAAAATTGACAGTTTAATTTAGTCTTGGATTAGATTGATTTAATCTCAGTTTACAGAACGGATGTAAAAACAATTTTTGACTTTTAATGTGAGTGCATATTTCGAAACGCTGTCGTATGTAATTTTTTGTAATAAAGTACTACAAATTAGACAATAGAAAACGTCTATGATATCGATATTGATATCTTTAATATATTTAATTAAAATGTATAAAAGTCAATTCCTTTCAGTTTTACTGAAAAAAGTAAATATTTTAAATATGGTATAATAATGTGTTTAAACTCTATGGGAAACTAGTAATCAGCTAATCGTAAATTGCGTTGATCAATTATAATTGCTTTTAGAGTTTGGAGTCTCATTCATGCTGACTGAGAGGGTTTGTTTATTATTCTGCCGGTGTTAGCATTAAATTTCTCGTTTTTATTTTTTTCTGCGGACGTTAATATTAAATTTATACATGATTGGGTTTATTAAATTTTCTGTAGATTTCATATTTCTACAATTGCTATCTAGACAAAACCTTAGCATTAAATTCTTGCTGACATGGATTGAATTTTCTGCTATTCTTGTTGCTTAATATCTTTATATACTCAAGATATGTGTGTGATAATTGCTCAACCTTTATTGTCAAGTTGTAGTTGTGTTCTATAGAACAAATCAGAATTGAAAACTTTTTTTAATATTGCCCTTGTCAGGAAAGAATAATGATAGCGGTTGGGTTAAAATTATTGAGTAGTTTATAGTCAATCCAAATGAAGTGCTGGAAAAATCGTTGACTCCGTGATCAGATCCACCAATTGCAACGTACGACCTGATGACACCAATACACAGTATGTATTCGTTGGCTTAATATATAGATTTAATTTTCATAATGCATTTACTTGATTTAATCTTCATCTGCATCTTTTTTAGTGAACACGAAGAAGTACAACCAGAAACGACCGCGCGTCAAAGATGAAAAAGACAGCCCTCATACAACCAATAAGGCAATATTTTACCGTTCAGAGTTGGAGCGAGTTAGAACTGTTCTTTATATTTGGGATGCTTGGGCATTTAAAAAACGAAAATATAAACAACTTAATTGAATTATAGTATGTTTATTCTAGAGTACATAACTATATATATATATATATATATATATATATATATAAACAAAGACAAGTTATTTGCAGTCCGCAATAAGAAAATAGTATATAAAGTAAGATGTATCTGTAAACAAACTCTTATGAAAATAATAAGAGCCATTTAAAAATACAAATCGGGCTGGTAGTTATATAGCCATTAACAAAACATTAGCTTTATTAATTCATAGGGGAGGAAACATCCACTGACCAATGGTTTCGGCTTGTTAGCCTCATCAGAGTGGACTGTTCCCAAGAACCCTATGAATTAATCGAAGCTATTATAATGATATAATTTCGAAACAATCACTGTACTATGGCAAAAGTAAATCAAACCGCCATCAGGTGATAAAACACCAACACTACTAAAGTATGGAAGTACAGAATTGAACCGAAACTACATAATAAATTTTGAAAATGACTATAAAAGTACGTTGGGCCTTTGAGATTTGCGGAATGTTACAGCAAAATTTATTTGCTAACGTAACAAGCCTTCTCGTGGCGACACCCGGGTTCATGCCCCAAAGGCAATTCAAATAAACAAAGACAAGTTATTTGCAGTCCGCAATAAGAAAATAGTATATAAAGTAAGATGTATCTGTAAACAAATTCTTATAAAAATAATAAGAGCCATTGACAAATACAAATCGGGCTGGTAGTTATATAGCCATTAACAAAACATTAGCTTTATTAATTCATAGGGGAGGAAACATCCACTGACCAATGGTTTCGGCTTGTTAGCCTCATCAGAGTGGACTGTTCCCAAGAACCCTATGAATTAATCGAAGCTATTATAATGATATAATTTCGAAACAATCACTGTACTATGGCAAAAGTAAATCAAACCGCCATCAGGTGATAAAACACCAACACTACTAAAGTGTGGAAGTACAGAATTGAACCGAAACTACATAATAAATTTTGAAAATGACTATAAAAGTACGTTGGGCCTTTGAGATTTGCGGAATGTTACAGCAAAATTTATTTGCTAACGTAACAAACCTTCTCGTGGCGACACCCGGGTTCATGCCCCAAAGGCAATTCAAATAAACAAAGACAAGTTATTTGCAGTCCGCAATAAGAAAATAGTATATAAAGTAAGATGTATCTGTAAACAAATTCTTATGAAAATAATAAGAGCCATTGACAAATACAAATCGTGTTGAAATGATTTGTTGACAAATCCGGTAGTATTTAAATGCATCGTCTATCTATTGACAAGCGCAGAGTTCGTTGTTATGCATCATACTTTTATACCAGGTTTTTGGTTATTCCAGCGTATTATACTGTATGTTAATATCAACGCGTAGCTTTTGTCACGTACCATTTCGAGTTAATAGCATTGATTCCCTTGAATTTTCATACTTCTAGATAAGTAAACCATTGTTTGTTCAAATTTATTTGGTGAACTTTGATTTTATTCACCATGCGTTGCTCGTTTCCAATAAATCAGGTATCGATTTTAGCTTTCTAGTCACGTAGACTTAATACAATTTATTCATTATTCATTAATATATATATATATATATATATATATATATATACATATATATTGCTGTCACAGCAAATTGTAAAATTTGAAATTGTTGACTTACTTTCCTTTCCTATTTTACGTTGCCTAACTAGCTCGATGGAATTGGCGGAGTTTTTAAGATGAAATCAAACACAGCAGTATCATAAAGTATTTAAACAGTATGAAATATTTTATCGCATACAAAAGCATATAAAACATTTACAACATCGTTTCTTTCAAACATAAACTTATTCTTAACAATTACCTACCTATTTAATGATCAAAATGTCTCTTACGTTATTTAAATTTACAGAACTATATATTAATTACAATGTGCGTATTGCATACCTTAAAACAACAGCTTTGAAATTCTTTTCTCAGGTAACCTTTTTGTTATCGAATTTATGTAATAAACGCCTCCGTTATATACAAAATTATCTATTTTCTAGAATATACTAGTGTTTACGTGATTTTATTCCAAACACTACACACCTATTTGATGTAATTTTCTGGGAATTTTTCATTAGTGTTCTAGTTGTCGCGTTTTATTACCTCGTTAGCGCGTTCCACTTATTAGTGACATGCGCTGCTCAATTTTGTTTAACACCCATGGTTATTGTGGCATCGCATACTAATCCGGTAATTGCAAAAGGTAATAAATAATTTTTATCAATTTTTATGGGGTGTTTGTTCCGGCCGCTTCTTCGAATAAATGCTTCTTTATTAATTAGGTCATACGAAATTGACGTATTTCTTCTCAATTCCTCTCGCCTATTCCAGAAAATTTTTTATTTAAAATAAATTTAAGTTATACAAAAGTCAATTTACATGATTAATTAGAACCTTTATAATACAAACTAGGTGCATTTCTATAGAAATATTTGCTTTCGCGGTAAAATGTATTATGATACACAATAAGATTAAAAATTGTGGTTTTAAATGCACAAAATTATTTATTTTTATGCACGGAAAATGCATTTTCCTATTACAAACGAATAGCTTTTGTATTTATCTTAAAATGATCGATTTTCATTTGCATTTAATGCGTTTTAAGGTATCTTAAGAATAATTATCACCGACCTAATCACGTTTATTGTTCAATTATTCATAATTCGTTTATAGTGAATTCTGGTATCAAATGTAAGCGAAAAAAAACAACATAGTTGTGATCATTTTGTTGCTAATTCTGATTGTGTTAGAAGTAACTTTAAAGAAAACAAAAAGTCTTATTTATAAGAATTCTAATAATTTTTGTAACAGAATGTCTGACAGAAAAGCAAAACGTTTATCCAGCTTTCATTAAAAGCAAAAAATAAAAACCATATTCGAAGAACGGAAAGATTGAAAAGTGCACGCAAAAGAAAATGCAGTAAAAATGTAAACATTGACGCTTTGACTTTGACCTCAACATTAAAAGACTGCGAAAAAAATAATGCAAGTAGCACTGTTATAAAAAAGTACGTAATAAATGTTGAAGGTAGAAACCAAACAACAAATACATCATATATCACTAGCTGCATCAGCGGAAAAAAACGTGAAGAATTAAAATCTACTAGTAGTACCACTACTGATAGCTACATTTTTTAAAGTGATCAGGCAAATGACCAAAAGGAGTGAAACCAACTGATGTTCAATTTATTGTTAAAAAATTTTCTATGCAAATCAAAAACTTTCTTTTCCCCCATTACTACTTTACGCCAAACTGTGAAACGTTCTAGATTAGCATATTCAACTTCTTTTAAACAGCACTTTTTGAGTTGCTTGTAAACTATTCAATATTGATGTAACCGAAATTACCGAAAACCCGGTGTACGGGTCTAAAGAGAATGTGTAAATGGTAGCATTCTTTAGAAACGCGAATCTAGATAGTAGGTAAGTAAGGCCGGTCTGACTTCAAAACGGTGCACGCGTACGTTTTTCCATTGAAAGTTTTAATGTAACATACGCGTGCATCGTTTTGAAGCCAGACCGGCCTTATATACTTTCAATGTAAAATACGTGTGGACACGTTTTGAAGTCAGACCGGCTTTATATTACTTTCAATGGAACATAAGTGTGTGACTTCCAAACACGTATGCTACGTTGAAAAATGTAAGTGCGTACAGAGAAAATGTAGAGCTGTTTTAAATTCGGTTTTCTAGCGAGAAGTTATAAAGTAAATCAGATGCAACATATTGCATTCAAGTCAATTGTGTTTAATTAAAGTGGATTCTGATTTATGTTTTTTACTTTTGTTTAGAAGCTGCAAATACACATGGGCCGGTTTGACTTCTAAACGTATCCACGCGTATGCTACGTTGAAAAAATGTAAATGCATGCAAAAATGTGAAGCTGTTTTGAATTCAGTTCTCTAGCGAGACGTTATAAAGTAGGTCAGATGGAAAATATTGCATCTAAATCAATTGAATTTAATTAAAGTGGATTCTGATTTATGTTTTTTACTTTTGTTTAGAGGTTGCAAATACACAAACGTGTTCACACGAATGCTACATTGAAAAAATGTAGGTGCATGCAAAAAATGTGGAGCTGTTTTGAATTCGGTTCTCTAACGAGAAGTTATAAAGTAGGTCAGATTCATAATATCACATCTACGTCAATTGTATAAAGAATGCTGTATTTAATTAAATTGGATTCTGATTTATGTTTTTACTTTTGTTTAGAGGCTGCAAATACACATAGGCCGGATTTGACTTCAAAACGTGTCCACACGTATGCTACTTTGAAAAATGGCCAAAAGCAGACAGACTGATTGCATCAATTTCTCATTCTCGCTTTTAAAAAATAACAAGTCGTAGTTATTAAATCGCGAACACAATTATCTGTATGAAATATATATATATATATATATATATATATATATATATATACTGATTTGTCAAAAACAGACAGATTGATTGCATCAATTTTTTATTCCCGCTTAGCGAGAAGTTATAAAGTAGGTCAGATTCAAAATATCACACACACGTACGCTACATTAAAAAAATGTAGGTGAGTGCAGAAAAAATGTGTAGCTGTTATGAATTCGGTTCTCTAGCAAGACTTTATGAAGTAGGTCGGATTCATAATATCACACTAAGGCAATTGTATAAAGAATGTTGTATTTAATTAAAGTGGATTCTGATTTATGTCTTTACTTTTGTTTAGAGGCTGCAAATACACATAGGCCGGTTTGACTTCAAAACATTTCCACACGTATGCTACATTGAAAAAATGTAGATGCGTGCAGAAAAATGTGGAGCTGTTTTGAATTCTAGCGAGAAGTTATAAAGTAGGTCAGATGCAAAATATGCTAAAGCCGGTTTGAATTCAAAGTGCGACAACTCTGCAAATACACACATAGGCCGGTTTCAATTCAAAATGTGTGTTCAGTCTCGTGATAGATTGAAAAGTAGGTTAGCAAAGTACGCAGATGGTGGTAATCTGCTATATAAAGAGATTGCTCCTAATATTAATTTAATTAGTCGAAGTTTACTGCATATTTACATATTTACATATACAAACATGTATATAATTGATATTCAAAGATTTTAAATACAAGAAAAACAAATTTGTGTGCAAAAAAATTGCGGTTTTGAACTTGTTGGAAGGCGTTGTTTGGCATCAAATTTTTAAACTGCCAATGCAGTCTAGTTGTTTGAGCCAAGATCATATAAAACATAACGACTGGGTGACAAGGAATATTCATGGTCTTTCTTGGGATGAATCTTTAACGACTGGAATGGTGTTATCATATATGGCGCTTTATTTGAAGCAAATTATTAGACCCGGTGAAGAAGTTTGTGTGAAGGGTCTAGAAAAGAAGAAATGGATGGAAACCTATCTAATGCAAAACGTTGTAACTGATATGCTTGCACTAGGTTGTCCTAAGCTATCGGAGTTAAAAATCAACAATCGTTTACTATGTAACATTCATTGTTATAGACACAGCAATAATAGTCTGCAATGTGAAAAACAAAATACCTTGTTATTAAAAGAATGGTTTGATAATAATAAAAAACAATAGAAAGATTGTGTCTGTATTATTGTAGTCAGTAACAAATTTTTAATGCTGATGTCTGCAGAAAAAACGATTAAACTCAGCCAGCACGAATGAAACTCTTAACCCTGAAAGCAATTATAATTGATCAACGCAATAGCTCTTTACTGTTTTTACAACTTTTAACAAATTGTACTGATATCTCGAAATTTGACAAAGACAGACAGACAGACAGACTGATTGCACCAATTTCTCATTCTCGCTTTTAAAAAATAACAAGCCGTAGTTATTAAATCGCGAACTCAGTTATCTGCAAGAAATATATAAACTGGAAAATTTATGAAATGCTCCAACTTCAAAAACTAGAAATAAATCTATTGAAATATATGCTATGAGTTATGTACTGGTTTCTGGTTTCCCAATGTACAGATAGCTCGAAATTTGCCAAAGACAGACAGACAGACAGACTGATTGCATCAATTTTTTATTCTCGCTTCTAAAGAATAACAAGTCGTAGTTATTAAATCGGGAGTAATGTGAAATGAAACACACAATATATTTTTCTTTATTGTAATTTATAAAATACATATATATTGTAGTGGTTTTAAAGGGCTAAATCTACGTATAAACAAAGTAATTTCAAAACACCTTGCATAAAGGAAACAACCTGAATTTACGTGCGAAATTTATTCCAGTTAGTTCATTTTTAAGTAACAGGTATTAACAAAATTTTACAGATAATGAATAAAATTTAGTAGGTTCGTAAAGAAAAAAATGTTAGAAGCCTATGCAATTAATTTATTAATTTAATTAAGTTTAATTGAACGGTTATTTACGTATAATATGCATAAAAGCGTGTAAAAATCAATAATACCAAGGTGAAACGCGTTGCTAACAAACAAATATATCGGTGGGGTTGAAATACGCTGAAAATCCAACTCGTAGAAATGTTATTTAAAACGCTCGTTAAAATTTATCACCTGCAGGTTTCTAAATGTCAAGTTCCATGTATTTTTGTAGATAATAAACAAGTTTCAAAGAATATCGGGTAAACGGTCGGATGTTTCCCATTAAACGCTAATGAGCGGTTATTTAAAGCACGTATTTTGGGGTCCACATGGAGTTGTAGAACGCGGTCAGGAATATCAATTCTACCACTTAAACAAGGTGAGAAAGAGACGTAAAGTATGCATAAGCAAGGGACCTCGTTAGCATAGGCGGGATTTGTAAAACGTCAATGCATAGTCTATTGGTCGATATCGTTAGTCGCACATCAGACAAGACACGGAAATATTAAATATTAATTTTCAGAAAAAAACGTAACGACGCGCTGAATTTCGAGGATTTACAAATCGGTTAAACCAAAATTTTAAGAACGTGTTATTGTAAATGGAGAACTTCGCGTGAAATGCGGTCAGAGGTGGCATCGGAAATTGTATAAATACATTTTCAAAACATAATAAAAGCCCTTAGTACTTTGATCGCTGCAGACTACGTACGAAAGTTAACACGAGCTTGTAAGTATAGAAAAGTATTTTAAATTATATAGCATGGTGTTAGCCTCATAATTTGTACGCGGTGTGTGCCGAGTTTACATTTTTTATTGAGGTATCACATATATTTTTTTAACAAGCTCGTGTAGTGACGTTATGTAACGTGGGTCAAAATAAATAATTATGAAAGAACTATTATTAATTTGGATTTGGAAATTGGATACACCGTGGAGGCAGCGCAAGCAGCTCAACTTGAATAGGGTTCTTCTACTAATAGCTAGAAACGGCCTGCAGAGCAGAAAGAAGCAAATACACGGCATCGTCAACGGAGCAGAGATCTTCTAGAAATTTCAGGTAACGCTTTGAAATTGTGTTGTTATAAACTATGAAACTATGAATATTGGGTGACGTATGAGAGGGAATTTTGAAGGTATTGTGCATTATTTTGCGTATTGAAAATAATACGTATAACTTTATTAAGGTATTTAGATAAAAATCTGAAAGTGTATATAAAGCTTATGAACGTTCCATCAGGATGTTAAATTTTGTAAAGAGTACATGGGTTTGTTTTTTTTTGTTTATTGTAAGAGTATGCGAAGTATAAGGGCATACATTATTCATAATTAACTGGGTTATCATGAGCTCAACATACTCCAGCGTTTACGTAGATTTAAAATAAATTATAAAGAAGGAATGAGAAATAAGATATTATTCAGGGCCCATTTACTCCGGGTATACCCTATGTGTTTGATTAATATACAGGACATTACAAAATCGAATTTATGGAGGTGTAACTTGATCACTGAAATGTGGATAATATTGAATTTTATTTGTAGATAGTGATAAATAAAAGATTGTATGATTGGTGTATTTTGTGGTTTTATTGAGAGTGTGCATGAACGATGCAAAGCATACTAGTGAATCTAGGTATCCAAGAGGAGGTCCAACTGAGCTAGCCGGAAGCAGTTGAAGAAAGCTATTCAACCGAGGAAGAGAGGAATCTGGGTAAGAAATTAATTTTTGAAGAATTTTCTATTATGTGCAATTTTCGAGTTTTGAAAATTTAATAAAATTTTCTAATATATTTTTGTTGGTGAGGCTTTTAACCGATAACCACGGCATTCTTATGGCGACCCAAAAATGAGGCTCGAGTTCCAGATAAAATTTTAGTGATTTTATTCCGGGAAACTGGCAATCTGAGAGAGAGAGTTTCTGTTTTGTATAAATTTAAGAATATTTTTGAGAGTGTGTGTGAGTGATTTGAACGTATGCAGAGAAAGGAGTGGTTAAGAAGTCAAGGAGTGGAAATTGGAAGTGACTATAGTGCCTTGTGTGATAAAAATTCGAAAATGGATGAAGCTGGAGGTAGTAGGGATCAGTCGAGGACGGAATCAGGAGAAGCTGGAAACGAGTTGATGATGAGAATGCTAGAGGAAATGAGATTAAGTAGGGAAGAATCTAACAAGAAATTTGAGGAGATTAAAAAAATGGGGGAAAAATCAAAGGAAAGAGTGGAGCAAATGAGTGTTGAATCGAATCGAAAATTGGACCAATTAAGCCAGGAATTAGGGGGTAAAATAGAAAAATTGACGAGAAAATTTTCTGATTTTAAAAATACCTTCATGGTAAAAATGGGGGAAGTTGAAAATAGGGCTGATAAAAATGAGCGCGATATTAGAGGTTTAAATCTGGAAATGGGACAATTAAGGACTGATGTAAGGATTTTCTGTGAGGACGAGATTAATGCTAAGATGACTGAGGTAACGGACTTGTGTAAGGATCAGTTAGGTCGGGTTGAGAGAGAAGTAACCGGGATTAAGCACAATGTAGCGACTTTAATGGGGGATGGTCCAAGGTTTGTAACAGGTAATGTGTCTTTAGAGCAGCAGATGAAATTTTATGGGGATAGTAGAGTTAACCCACAAATATTTATTAATAACGTTAGAGGTTTAATAAATAACTTATACGATGAACAGGCAAAGTTAAATGTTGTAAAAGCTTTACTAAAAGACCATGCTGAAGCTTGGTATAATTTAGTAGGACAGGAAATTGATACCTACACGGACTTTGAAGACAGATTTTTAAAACATTATTGGAGTGACCACAGACAAGACCAGGGGAAATTTAAGGGAGAATTTTTAGGCAGTAGGGAGCAATATGCTATACGAAAGTATAGCATAGCGAAGCAACTGAACCCACCACTGACGGGTCGACAGATTATAAAATACTTGTCGCGACATTTCGAGGTTGAGGTAAGACAGCACGTAGCACTACAAAACATTGTGGACAGAGAAATGTTTCTGGAGTACCTGCAGAGGTACGATGACGTAAGCAGTGGACGATCTCGGGAACATAGGGAAAGACAGATAAACACGGTTAGGTTCGACAACAGATGACTTCTTTTTATTGGCATTGTCCTGTCACACACTTTATCCTTAATTTCATTGACGAATTCCTCCGATACTAAACTCGCCTCATCTCCTGAATCTAATAATGCTCCTAAATTTTTTTCAAAAATTTTAATATCAATTATAGGCAAACAAAATTTTTCTATTACTTCCGGCTCAACTTCTTCCTCTATTTTTCAAAATTTTTGAATGTTCATACTTGTACACAGTGATGTCTAGTGGTTTGTCCTTGTCTAAAAATCCTGTCTCGGTCTGGTCTCCCTACTCGGTCCCGGACTCGCTACTACCTCAGCATATGTCCGTGGTGTGTCTACCCGGTTCGTGCTATCATTTTCCCTATTATTCGTCGTTGTCCCCCTCATGTCTGGTGAACTGTTTTGTCTAGTCACCCCTTGTCTAGGTGCAGATCTCCTACCTACACGTTTCTTCTATTCCTACTCCAGCTACCCCTACTACAAGTAAACAGGTCGTCTGTTGGAACTGTGTATTAATTAAAAGTAGGTAATTTGAAGATTGATTTTCATTAATAAAAATTGGATTATAAATAAATTACTTTTCGACTTATCGGAAACGATAAACAGCCTGTAATTAATTATTAGATACGATTGTTACATTCACGTTTTAGATGTCCTTATGTTATTAGCGAGGTAGATAAAAGTCGATAAGCGGTTGTAATAGCGAGCAGTTGAGTAGTTTGGTGCTTAGTTTTCTATGTATATATTACGTTCAAAATACTGTTTCCTTGTGGCTTTATTAATTGTGTTTGGAGTTGTCGGTTGTTCTTCGTTCCTGTATATTACGTTAAAGGTGCTGTTCCTTGTTGCTTTGAAAACAGTGCGAATTGATGCGGAATCAATTTCGAATCGTGTATGAACAATTACGACACGCTTTTAGTTGTTTTTCTGGTGCAGTAAAAGCTGTATATTAACTGCGAACGTGTTTACTCGAGCGCACGTGGTCCCTTTTTTGTTTATCAGGGTAAGTGCAATAAACTTGTACAGAATTTTTAAAGGAGCCACTTTAGTCAGGTTTTAAAACTCCCTAAAACCTTTGCAAAACGAAATGGCAAAAGTGTTTAACTCATTCCGTATTAATGATATGTTAAATTTACCTTGCATTTAATAAGTAAATAAAATATGAACGTACATTCTTTTTTTTAAATACGAGATTGTGAGAGTGATCGTGCTTTTAAATGTTTCACCGTATTCAAACAATGCCTGTACCAACTGAAATTAGCTTCAGAAGTTGACGAAGTTCTTTCTGCTGAAGCAGATCCGCAATACGGAAAATTCTTGACGGATGGTTGGATCGGAACTATTCTAACTTTAATTGTTCTTAGTTGCGTGTGTTGAATGTGTTCCTGTCTGTTGTACCACAACTTCCACCCCCGCGAATAGACTGTGAATCTTTGCCAAGCTGCACCAGGGCATCCGGCTTACTAAATTTCAAGTTGATAATGGGATGGAACCATGGACACCCCATACTCCACCAGCTCCAACTGCAAGGCTATCAGTAGCCGAACTGGTCCAATTCTATAGAAACTCTTCCTGTGCTCCTGGTTGTGTAAGTTGAACTATTTCATACTTGTTATTAGTAAACACCCAATGAGGATTAAAGGTCTTAGCTACTTTCAAAATCGTCAAAAGACGGATGTCCCCAAAAGGGACATTTCTGTTCTCCTCCTTAAAGAAAAGTTTTGGCTTCCCGCAAAGAAACCAAGAGGCAAGAAAAAAAAACAAGGAAGAAATCTCGTAGCAAACCAACTAGACGACATGACTGTCAACCTCAAGTGTGCAGCAAAGAAAGAACCAAGACAAAGCAAAGAGCAAAGGCAAGCTAGTACACAATCTAGAATACTTCCAACTGAGGTAACACAGATTCGTATGAAACGATTACTCAAGCAGAGTATGGCTAACAGACCTACAGAAGCGACCAAGTCGAAATCCCTAAAGAAAAAGAAAATAGATCTGAAGCCTACCTCAGGGAATGGATGTAGAAAGCGACTATAATAGTCAAATAGTAAACAGATGGTAGAACTAGTCAGAAGAAAAAGTCACGGAATGGGCTAGCTACAAAATATAAATAGGAATACGAAATGGGCGCCAGTGTTTTCGGACACAAGCTTATCAGAGAAAACACAAGACCAATAAACCAAAAAAAAAATTCAAGTCATTAGGGATAGCGACACGTAGGGGCAAAACAGAATCGGCCGTAGGAGCCCTTTGGGATCCGGAAGTTCAGGATCAATGTCGGGAGGGTCTAAAGTTTTATCGGGTTTGAGGTCCTTAATATGCCAAGTACCCAGATCGTTATCAGAATCATCCACTAGGATATAGGTCCAAGGAGAAAGTTTAGTTCTAATAGTAAAGAGACCCACATATTTGGGATCAAGTTTAGCATTGAAGTAGCGAGTAGCATCCGAAAGAACATAATTGCGTTTCCACACGCGATCGCTAGGAGATAAAGTTAAGGGACGACGACGAAGATCGTAGTGTTTAGCATTTTTCTTGTATGCTAAGGAAAGACGTTTCGAAATTTCTTCACGAAGTGACTCAAATTTGACTAAGTCAGTAGGAAAAATAGGACGTTCGGGATCCATAAGAACATCATCAGGATCAAGAGGTTTTCCAAAATGATCGCCGTAGAGAACATGTTCACGACCATATAGAGCAAAATACGGGAAGTAACCAATAACCTCATGCTGAAGCGTTCGAATAGCACAACCAATTTTTGCTAAATTAACGTCCACCGACGTTGATTATCAGAAACGTAAGAAGAAATCATAGTTTTCAGGACTCTATTAATACGTTCGGCCGGATTCGCCTGAGGATGATAGCGAGCATTAAACAGAATTTTTGTTCGATAAGAATCACAGAGTTTAGTGAAAATATTACAACGAAATTGTACACCATTGTCCGCAATTAGATACTGAGGAGTACCATACATCAGGAAAATATTTTCCTCAATGGTTCGAGCAACAGCAGCGGCCGTAGACGCACGTAGAGGAAAGAAACAAGCATATTTGGTAAAACAATCGGCAACAACTAAAATGAAAGAATTACCTTTAGAGGATCTAGGAAGAGGTCCGACAATATCAGTACATAGGACTTGCCAAGGACGAGTGGCAGTAGCACGGGGAGACATAAAGCCAGGAGGTTTCTTTTGCTCGACTTCGTGTGCAGAGCAAATTTTACAACGACGGACGTATCGAGCAACAGAGGCTCTAAGTTTAGGCCAATAGTAACGCATGGAAATTTTAGAGACAGTTTTGTGGACACCAGGGTGACCTGAAGTAGGTAGATCATGATTTTCGTGTAGAACCCTATTCCGTTGTTCGCTGGGAACTACTAACTTCCAATCGTCTTGCGGAGGTTGGAGCAAAGACTGTTTAGATTTTACATGTTTATATAGTAATTCGTTTTCCACATGCCAGTTACTGTATAGTTTAGGATTGGAATTAACACGAGTCCGTAGCTTAAGATACCAAGGATCCAAAATTGGCAGAGTAATAGAAGATTTAGGAAAGTAATCAATTAAGTCAATTTTAGGTACTGAACGAGATAAGTCATCGGGAACGATGTTTTCTTTACCTTTACGATGTACGATGGTGAAGTTATATTGTTGAAGTCGTACAGACCAACGAGCTAAACGACCGTTGGGGCTTTGTAGATTATTCAGCAAGATAAGCGAGTGGAGATCGGTGATCACAGTAAAGTGAGAACCCTCGATATAGGGACGAAATTTCTCAATTGCCCAGATAACACCAAGACATTCTTTTTCGGTGGCGCTATAGTTGCGTTCCGCCTTTTTAAGAGAACAGCTAATGTAGCTAATGACTTTTTCGTTATCACCCTGTTGTTGAGTCAGCACAGCACCCAGACCAAAATCAGAGGCATCAGTCTGTATAGTAAAGGGCAAAGAAAAATCAGGACAACTCATCACTGGAGCCGTTATCAAGTGTTCTTTCAGCAGCTTAAACGCCTGCTGACATTCTGAAGACCAATTAAATTTAGAATTTTTCTTAGTCAAAGCAGTAATCGGAGCAGTAAGAGTCGAAAAATTTGGGATAAAGCGACGATACCACGAACACATACCAACTATGCGTCGTACTTCAGTTACAGTAGTAGGAGGAGGAAGATTAAGAATGGCCGAAACTTTTTCTGGGTCGACATGGAGTCCATGACGATTTACTACGTATCCCAGATAACGGAGTTCCGGTCGGCATATAATGCATTTATCTCTGCTAAGAGTAAGACCTGCAGAATTTAAACGAAAAAGTACTTTCTGTAGTACCACCAAATGTTGTTCGAAAGTAGGAGTAGCGATAATCACATCATCTAAGTATGCGAAACAGAAAAGTTCGAGATCAGCACCAAGCACACGATCTATAAGTCGCTGAAATGTCGCTGGAGAATTATGAAGGCCAAATGGCATTTTAGTAAACTGGTATAAACCTCTACCAGGCACCGTAAATGCAGTAATCGCTTTAGAATTAGAAGAAAGAGGTATTTGCCAATAGGCAGAGCGAATGTCCAAACTAGTTAAGAATTTTGCGTCTCTAAGACGGTCTAGAATCGTAGAAATATAGGGAAAGGGATATGCATTTTTTCTGTAACCTCATTGACCTTTCTAAAATCGATGCAGAAACGATATGTGCCATCCTTCTTAGGCACCATAACAATAGGGCTAGACTAAGCGCTATTAGATGGTTCTACATTACATTTGATTTTCCAATGCTCCACCCGAAGGTACTACATTGGCCAGGAAGCGAGTTTTTTTTTACCTGGAAAATTTTTGAATTTTGCCGAACCCTTGCTGTTCCAAGCAAGGTAGGGATCTTTAACGTGCGTGACAACACTCACACACGGGACCTCCATTTTACCTCTCATCCGAACGAGGGTGTATTTTTGTGAAAAATGCTCGCCTAACATTTTTCAAGCGGACCGTGTCGGGATTCGAACCCGGGACCTTGGGCGTAGTAGTCACACACATACCACTACGCCACGGAGCCGCCTTAGATGATGGTTCTACAACACCACTTTCTAGCATCTCATCCAGAGCTTGATTGACATGTCGAAGTACCGTAGGGGACATGGGATAATATCGTTGCTTGATAGGACTAGATGTAGTACGGATCTGATGTTCAATGAGATTAGTACAGCCCAAAGGTAAAGTATCATCTTTAGGAAACATCTGTTGGACTATACGAGACGATTCGGATTGTTGCATGCTCGACAGATCGGAAAGAGCATTGATCTGACTGATCGAGACAGTAGAAGAAGAACCGAAAGTCATTGACCCGTTCGAAAATCTGGGACAACACCCATAGATTTCCAGAAGTCAATGCCCAAGACCAGAGACTGAGAAATAGAAGGAACAACTAGGACGTCAAGAAGGATAGTTTTATTTTCGACCGACATGGGTAAAGTAAGTGACCCGAGAATGTCACAAGCTTGACCATTGGCTACCGTACAGCTGTGGATCTCCGTTTGGGACAAAGGCAAAGAAAGAGAATAGATAATATCTCAACCAGGACCACCAATAATAGTACGAGAAGCGCCAGAATCAAGCAAACCCAAGCAAATTCGATGTCGAAAATAGTAGCAGTAAGATAAGGTCTGCCGTCCTCACGAGAACTAGCTAAAATAAAATCCAGAACATATTTGGATCGGTCATCAAGACCAGAGAAAGGATTTTCTGAGGAAATAATAGGTACCGAGACAACAGTAGAAGCAATCGGGCCGGTTTCTCGGCTTAGCGACTCGATCTGTAGTTTAAATTCTTGTTACAAGTCGTACATCTGGTACGGGTAACATTAGGTTTACCACAACCATAGCAATGAAGTATCTGAGGTTTAGTACAGGAAGGAGACTTGTGTCCTCGTTGGCCACAGTTCCAACAGACGACCTGTTTACTTGTAGTAGGGGTAGCTGGAGTAGGAATAGAAGAAAGATTATTTCTATTCGCGGAGGTTGGGTGTGGTTTAGAAAAGTTAGACCTACGAGGTTGGACCAAAGAAGGTAACGAAGGGTTTGGTTTATAGGCTAGATTAGGTTCCACATACGAGTGGGTATTTCTATTAGGGGGTACGTAATTGTCGACCCGAAATTTTGTTAGTTCTAATTTTAGACACTCATTTTCCAACTCTTCCAAAGAATGTACGGTAGGCAGCCGGGCTAAATAGAAAGGGGACAGGTTACGAGAAACTATATCAAGTTGTACATCGGCCGGTACACTCCCATGGCGCTGGAACAAAAAAATCATGCAGGACAAATATTCAACAATACCTTCCGACGGGTCCTGTGTCCTTGCTCGGATGTCGTCAAATAACCGATGATAGTAATCTGAGGGCGCAAAATGACGTATTAGCTGCCTCAATAGTGATGTCCAATCGGAACAACGGTGACAATTACCTCGGAACCAACAGAGCGCTTTGGATTCGAACAACTCAACCGCGGAGTCAAATAATTCACTCTCCGGGATATTTCGGGCTTTTCGGAGCTCTTCCACTCTTTCAAGGAAACTATGTACCGTTTGGGTTTGAGAATCACCTGAGAATTTCAGATCAAGTTTCGAGACTCGGTTACGTGTGGAGGAAGTACCACACGACTTAGAAAGGACGGATTCGGATTCCTCTTCCTCTTCGGAATCGGATGTAAGTTTAGGGGGTCCATCCGGGTCTACACAAGGAGTAGGAGAAAGAAAAATACTAGAGGTAGCTAATGGGATACCGGATGTGGCTGTAGGGTGTCGAAATCTTTTAATCTTCTTATCATAGTCGCGGCGGAGATTATTTACCGTAAGAAGTAATTGACGTTGTATTGTCTGCTCATCGTCTTTTGGGGACAAATTTGCGCAACGACGCTCGAGATGTATCCACAAGGCACTAATACGTCGAAACGTATCTGAGGACTTATCACCATCAAAGGGGGGAAGTGAGGTTTCTAACTCTTGAATAGCGACTGCTTTTACAGGGATGGAGGGAAGCCTTTTCTCTCGTTCGATGCTAAGAGCACTTCGAACGGATCTACGTAACTTTTCCACATTGTCTTCAGGAGTGTAACCCCGAGAAGATAACTCGTACTGAAGCTCAGTCTTCCGTAACCGGTTGACCGTCATACGCCAATAAGCCATTATGAAATGAGATTTTTAAGTATTATAAGTATTATAAGTATTATATATTAAGGATTATATTTAAGTGAGGTAGCGAAAGTGACGTGAAGAGAAGAAGAAAAAAAAAGGTGGTGTAAAGAAAACTTGGGCGCCAGTGTTTTCCAGAACCAAATTACCAGCGAAAACACAACTCTGATAATTCACACAAAAAAAAAACTACAATCAAGGAATTTTTATATAGCGAAGGAAGAGAAAAAAATCAAGACTACACAAAAAAAAATTAGAGTCAGCCACTATAAGCAGAAAAGAAAATCGAGCCGATACACCAGAAAAAAAAATTAATCCAAAAAAATCAAGGTCATAAAATAATTTAAAAAAAGTCAAGAACAAACCAAAAAAAAAATCGGGAGCAAATCGAAAAAAATCGAGCGCTAATACAAAAAAATCGAGCCCCTCAAAAAAAAAAACCAACACACGTTGGGCGCCAAAATTCCTGTTACGTTTTTTTCGTCGTGGCAACCACGTTGGGCGCCAAAATTTATGTTACGTAACACAAAGAAAGTCAAAGAAATGACCCGGCTCAATCGGAGAGTAGGGGGGGTTGTAGAAAGCAGTCTGACCTATGATGTATGC
Source organism: Platerodrilus igneus (assembly GCA_036346225.1). NCBI lineage: Eukaryota > Metazoa > Arthropoda > Insecta > Coleoptera > Lycidae > Platerodrilus > Platerodrilus igneus. The sequence continues at coordinate 1,064,401 of JARFIW010001213.1, forward strand.
GGCGGTAAGGAGTTAGTGACAGTACCTGCAATAGAAAAATTAGAATAGTAAACCTGAAAGAAAAACAAATTAGTCCTGCAAACCTGAAATAAAGAAAAAGTATAGCAGTAATGAAAAGTCTAAATTATTCAGTACTTTGTCGAATGTAAAAAAAAGAAACTGTTTGGATAATCTATATAATATAACAACGTTAAAAGCAATATAACAAATCTTTAGTACAAAGTGAGGTAATATTGGGGAGTAGCAGAAACGTTTCCTCACACACCAATTAAACATAAATCAGACAAAAAGTTAACAAAAGATAAATAGGTAAGTCACAAGTGATATCAGTAATTCAGTAGTATTGATTGTTTTTTTTTTCTCTTTTTTTTTCTTAATAGCAGGCAAGTCTATTGTAAACGGTATCAGAACGACGAAGAATATTGCAAAACAAACGGATAGATATTTACAGTAATAACAAGTATGAAATAGTTCAACTTACACAACCAGGAGCACAGGAAGAGTTTCTATAGAATTGGACCAGTTCGGCTACTGATAACCTTGCAGTTGGAGCTGGTGGAGTATGGGGTGTCCATGGTTCCATCCCATTATCAACTTGAAACTTAGTAAGCCGGATGCCCTGGTGCAGCTTGGTAAAGATTCACAGTCTATTCGCGGGGGTGGAAGTTGTGGTACAACAGACAGGAACACATGCAACACACGCAACTAAGAACAATTAAAGTTAGAATAGTTCCGATCCAACCATCCATCAAGAATTTTCCGTATTGCGGATCTGCTTCAGCAGAAAGAACTTCGTCAACTTCTGAAGCTAATTTCAGTTGGTACAGGCATTGTTTGAATACGGTGAAACATTTAAAAGCACGATCACTCTCACAATCTCGTATTTAAAAAAAAGAATGTACGTTCATATTTTATTTACTTATTAAATGCAAGGTAAATTTAACATATCATTAATACGGAATGAGTTAAACACTTTTGCCATTTCGTTTTGCAAAGGTTTTAGGGAGTTTTAAAACCTGACTAAAGTGGCTCCTTTAAAAATTCTGTACAAGTTTATTGCACTTACCCTGATAAACAAAAAGGGACCACGTGCGCTCGAGTAAACACGTTCGCAGTTAATATACAGCTTTTACTGCACCAGAAAAACAACTAAAAGCGTGTCGTAATTGTTCATACACGATTCGAAATTGATTCCGCATCAATTCGCACTGTTTTCAAAGCAACAAGGAACAGCACCTTTAACGTAATATACAGGAACGAAGAACAACCGACAACTCCAAACACAATTAATAAAGCCACAAGGAAACAGTATTTTGAACGTAATATATACATAGAAAACTAAGCACCAAACTACTCAACTGCTCGCTATTACAACCGCTTATCGACTTTTATCTACCTCGCTAATAACATAAGGACATCTAAAACGTGAATGTAACAATCGTATCTAATAATTAATTACAGGCTGTTTATCGTTTCCGATAAGTCGAAAAGTAATTTATTTATAATCCAATTTTTATTAATGAAAATCAATCTTCAAATTACCTACTTTTAATTAATACACACGAGTTAAATTGTATACAATTCTGAAAGCTATGCGGAAGTATTGACTTTATGCAAACAAATGTAAAATATAGAAATAATAATTGCGGAAAGGTATGTACTATTTGAGAAGAGCGTAAAATGTTACATTTAATAAAAATGCACGTTACAATCTCGGGAACATAGGGAAAGACAGATAAACACGGTTAGGTTCGACAACAGATGACTTCTTTTTATTGGCTTTATCCTGTCACACACTTTATCCTTAATTTCATTGACGAATTCCTCCGATACTAAACTCGCCTCAGCTCCTGAATCTAATAATGCTCTTAAATTTTTTTCAAAAATTTTAATATCAATTATAGGCAAACAAAATTTTTTTATTACTTCCGGCTCAACTTCTTCCTCTATTTTTAAAAATTTCTTTGAATGTTCATACTTGTACACAGTGATGTCTAGTGGTTTGTCCTTGTCTAAAAATCCTGTCCCGGTCTGGTCTCCCTACTCGGTCCCGGTCTCGCTACTACCTCCGCATATGTCCGTGGTGTGTCTACCCGGTTCGTGCTATCATTTTTCCTATTATTCGTCGTTGTCCCCCTCATGTCTGGTGAACTGTTTTGTCTAGTCACCCCTTCTCTAGGTGCAGATCTCCTACCTACACTGTTACTCCTGAAGGTCCGTCTTAGTTCCCAAGTTTGTCTACTGTATGCAAAATTGGTCCCCCGTCTTGTGTAATTGTCCCGTCTGTTTTCGAATCGTACTGCGTTTACTTGTCGTTCCCTGTGTTCCCGAGGTCGTCCACTGCTCACATCGTCATACCTTTGCAAGTACTCCAAAAACATCTCCCTGACCACAATGTTTTGCAACGCTACATGTTGCCTCACCTCAACCTCGAAATGTCGTGATAAATACTTAATTATTTGTCTGTCCGTCAATGGTGGATTTAGTTGTTTTGCTATGCTATACTTGCGTATAGCATATTGCTCCCTACCTCCTGCTAACTCCCCTTTGAATTTTCCTGTGATTAGATCGTCTCGTACTTGGTCCTGTCGATGGTCATTCCAATAATGTTTAAGAAATCTGTCTTCAAAGTCATTATACGTGTCAATTTCCTTAAATTGTACCAAGCTTCAACATGGTCTTTTAGTAACGCTTTAACAATATTAAGTTTCGCCTGTTCGTCATACAAATTATTAACCAAACCTCTAATGTTATTGATAAATATCTGCGGATTTACCCTACTATCCCCATAAAATTTAATTTGTTGATCGAGCGACATATTACCTGTTACGAATCTTGGACCATCCCCCATCAAAGTTGCTACGTTTTGTTTAATTCCGGTCACCTCTCTCTCTCTCTCTCTACCCTACCTAACTGATCCCTACATGAGTCCGTTACCTCAGCCATTTTAACATTAATTTTGTCCTCACAGAAAATCCTTACCTCCGTCCTTAATTGTGCAATTTCCTTACTTAAACCTCAGATATCACGCTCATTTTTATCTACCCTATTCTCTACTTCCCCCAATTTTACGGTTAAACTGTTTTTGAAATCCGAAAACTCCCTTGTAGATTTCTCTATCTTCTCACTAATTTGTTCAAATTTCCGGTTTGATTCAGCACTCATTTCCCTAATCTCTTCAAATTTTCGGTTTGATTCTGCATTCATTTGTTCAAATTTCCTGTTCGAGTCCTTTCTAACCCCGTTTAATGTTTCATCATCCTTTCAAGCATCCTCATTATCATCTCATTTCCTTGGTCCCCTGATTCAGTTTTTGACTGGTCCCTACTACCTCCAGCTTCCTCGATTTTTCCTGCTTTATCAAATAACGCACTATTGTCACTTCCAATTTCCACTCCTTGGCTCCTTAACCACTTTTTTCTCTGCATACGTTTAAATCACTCCCACACACTCAAAAATTATTTTTAAATTTATACAAGACAGACCTCTCTCTCAGATCGCCAGTTTCCTGGAATATAATATTTAAATTTTATTTGGAGCTCAAGCCTCACATTCGGGTCGCCATAAGATTGACCTGGAACTTTAGAAAAATTCTTGGACGAAGCTGGGACAAAGTTTTACCAGGGTCGACATATAATTCTCCAAAATGCACAACTTTAAAAAAAATTTCTTACCCTGTTACTTTCTGCTTCAAAAATCTTCATCCGCTTCCTTGGCTAGCTCAGTTGTGCCTTTTTCCTGATACCTAAATATACAACCATTCTTCCTTCACACCGCACACCATTCAATAAAATCACCAAATAATACAACAATCTTAAAATCTTTTATTTACCGCTATTTACAGACAAATTATTTACATGTATGAAAACAGTTTGGTACACTAATTACAAACTCAAAATGTGATATGTTTTTAAAGTCCTTGATTTTCTACTTATTTGCAAACAAATTTAATGAGATATGCGTAGATGGGCCCCACATATTGCCCTACATTGACTGTACACTGGAGTATGGTGAGCTCATAATAACCCAGTCTATTTAGTATATGCCTTTTACCTTGCATAGATTAATACAAAATTGATCGACCTGTTTACCCTTTACAATGCAATTTATATTCAGAATAAACTTTAGTAAGTTTTAAATACACCCCCTTTCAATATTTAAACCCCAATAAATTGTCCAATACGTGTATCTTCTCCAATAAGTTTATATAACCATAAATAAACCCCAAAATTCACTCACACAGCACCAAAATTTCACAAAAGTTGATCAGACAACAGAAATTTGAAATAAATTACCTGGAAAATGCTTCAGGCTTCCATTCCTTCGACGACGATCACTAGAACACCTCGACTTCGTAACCATGCGCTGTGATACTCAGCGGATTCACAGACAATAACCCCAATTTGCGAGCCAAGCACCTCGTTTCAAAGTACCATTCCATATCAGCCTACACTCGTGGTTGTTTGTGATGCTTACCCCACATATATTCTGCTTCCATTTATTGATTTTCTAGCTTAGTATAGTAGTAGCCAGACTTCTATTAATTTAATATACCCTACACGTATTTCGCGTTAATAAATAGAAGGCCACTACTAATAATTTACACGTGCTAGCACTATATTTGCTGTATTATTAACATATCTAATACTCACATAACAAAAACTCTACTATAATGTTGGTCTATCGTAGTAAAGTAGTATAGAAGCGACGAGAAGACAAAGAGACCCTTAATACTTTCCGTTCAGTATTTATAGTGTTTCAAAATGCTACTCCCGGACAGACTTCACGTGAAAAGCTTATTTTCAGATTTAAATTCTACAAATTTTGATACAACCGTGTTGAAAATTTCTGAAATTAACTCCGTCTACGTGCCGTACGTATCCGAAATCGCTCCCACCTGTCGCGTTTGTCTACGTTTGGAAAACTGTTGGTTCCTAACTAATGATAATACTTTCTGTCGTCATAAAACTCCGTCTAAACTATCTTTATCTCTGTCTGATGCATGTCTGCTATCGCGTTCAAAACCCTACTTGAGTTATAGAAATTCGATATTGCTGACAGCTCATCGACACTCCACGTGTATTAGTACGTGCGTTTTTAATATCAACGCTTTTGTTTCTATCTCTATCTGTAGTATATAACCGATCGTCCATCTCCCTTGCTCTTTAAGAACTTTGTTAGCTTGTTATTCAAACCAAGCTGACGGTTGAAAATATTTTCTATGAAGTCCTGTCTTAATATGCTCATAATTTCGATGAGCGTAACCTTTTTTAAAAACGCAGGTGTTTGTTAATTATCGACTGTTTAGCACAACAATCTTAGATTTTATATTTCGTCGTATTTGTATAAAACTGACGTTTGCTTGTTAGTACGAAAACCTTTTGCCTTGGAATTATTGATTTTCCTTACCTTAGTGGGTTTTCTTATGCTTTTACGTGTTGAATTAAAATAAATTAAAATTAATTATGCGTATTCTATTTGTTTTAAAACTGTTTTTTATGTGCTTTTAACTTTTCAATTATTAATTATAAAAATACGTTAATACTTGTCCGTTCACCTTAAATGAATTAAATAAATTTTGGGCGTAAATAGTTTGTTCTTTTCTCTATACATGGTGGTTGAAAGTTTATTGTTTATCCCAAATTTAAACTTTTGAATCCACAACAACATATATATATATATATATATATATATATATATAGTATGTATATATATTGCTGTGAAACCACCAAAATTCGGGAACTACGCTTTTCGAATCGAGCCCCACAGATTGGGCGTCAAGAATGCTGTGAAACCTCCTAAATTAACTGGTCCGTCGACTGATCTCTGTTCATCGCCTCGGCTGCTCCCCTAGATAAACCTTCATCCTCATTCATAAAAAAAACAAACACATTCCTACCACAAACATCAACGTTAACTCTATTTACATCAATATTCACAATACATTAAAATTTCAAAATTAAAAATTCAGCATAAATTTCAGTATCAGAAAATTTCAAGATTTAAGTTTGTTATCATTTTAATGTGCATCCAAAATTAAAGTCCTTGTAGGATGCCTACTAATTAATATAACAATATATGCAGACCTGAGTCTGAGTACAAAGGGAGCATCTCCCACCCCTTTACGTTAATTAACCAGGTTCGTCTAATTGAGCTCAAAGACATGCCCAAATTTTCATCATAATCCAGAACATAAATACTAAATACCCCTTTCTACTTAAACAAGAAAATTTCACCTTACAATTAAAATTTTGTGGTTTGTACAAGTTCACTACTGTCCATTTTAAATAAACAAATTATAAAGTTATTCAACACACACCAAAACATCAAAGTTCGAACACAATAGTATAATTTACCTGAAGGTTACTGCACTCGTAGCTTCAATGTACATCGTCCCTTTGTTAATCACACCATTCCAACTGGGTTATATTTACGGCTTCTGATTCTCAACGCTTTTAAAATTTTCTCCACCACCATTCATCTAAAGTTGTTTCAGGGCTTTTCTGGAACTCATCTGTGTATATCTGAACCTTGTTTTGTGGATCCAGACACGTTTATGAACCATTTAATTATTAACACCCCCGAAAAATTGCAAAGAAATTCATACTTCTTTCAGAAATATACGCCAAAACTGCCTACTTTGTGTATTCATTAGTCGTTGCAGATTTGACTAATTGGTACAGTGATACTAAACTTTATTACCTTGTATCTTCTTTTCTAAGTGCACTAAATTACATTCATTGTAGCACGTAAAGAACAAACTGTTTTAAATCACCAAAATATACGAGCAAACTTTTTAAATTATTCTATCAAACTTGGAAAACTAAAAAGCACTGTTTAACGCATTGAATCAAGTCGAAAATCTAAGAGAGCTTGTTCATATTCACCTGGGTATATATAGAGGTTAGCCTGTCTGTCGGTCTAGTCCCCAAAACGGACAATTCTTCAGAATTTCGCATGCTATGTTCTCATTCCTCAACCCGGCATGCGATTTTTACGAAATTTGCACTCGCCCCAGTTAAATCTCAGAAATTTCGACACGGCTCGCAACGTCTGGAAATAACTAATTGAATTTTATACAGAAATGTTATTTTTACCTCTCAATTTTGCCTTTTATTTTCACCCAATTGCAACCCAATGACGTTGCTCCACTCACGCCTTTTACTATATGTGTCTCGGTTTTGCGCATATTATCTGTCTCTATCTAACCTGTTCTTATTGGTGCAAATTGATATTCGTTATTATCGATTATTTCAGTCCATGTGGACTGTGAAATAACCCACCTTTAGCATTTCCCGTACCTATTAAGCTACGGTTTCTCCAAGATTCTCTGTAACCATTAATTATCTGCAAAATTTACGCAGAATGAGCTTTTTAAAAATACGCAGGTGTTCAAACATAATAACACTTCTACGATTTGCATTTTATTGGGTTTTTTCAAGTTTTTATAGATATTATATGTTACTAATGGTTCAATTAACTTTAATTAAAATTAATACCCTTTAATTTTTAGTGATTCCTAATCAAATATTAATTATTATCTGTACATTTTGTTTAATACCGGTTACTTAAAATAGAGTTAATTAATATAAATTTTGCACGTAATTTCTCTTTGTTTCTTTACTAGGAATAATTAAATTACACGTAGCTTTTTAATACTGCTTCCTTTTTTTTTATAGCAAGCGTCTTGTACATAATTTAACTCCCTTATTTTTAATGAAACGAATGAATTTTTATGCTTCACGGTTTTTTAATAACGCGTACCTTTTCCCAAAGCTTCTACACGGTGATTAAAATTATTTGATGTGATTATTTAATTTTCTACCCTGGTCTAAATATGAGTATTTTCCCCCTATTTGAATACAAATAATCCCACTTATTCGAATTCAAATATAAAACATTGAAATCGCAAACAAAATTTACAAAAAAAATTGCCTATCTCTCTCTACCCTTATCTATCTATCTTACCTAACTTATATCCAATCCAAAAAAAAATATTTACACCTATCCTATATCCCTATCCTATTCCTAACTCTCACCTAATTTTATAAACTGAAATTATCCCTAACTTCATCCTACTTATCCATCTAATCCTATATACATCCTATATACCTATCCTATTCCTAACTTTTAACTAATCTTCCCTATACTTCACTTCCCCCTACCTAATCCTATATACCTATCCTATTCTTATTCTATTCCTAACTCTCACCTAATTTTATAAGAAATATCTACACTTAATCTATCTTATTTTCTTCCTACATTTACTCTTTATTCTCATACTAAACCTATTTCTAATTATCTCCCATATTTATCCTATACTTAGCTTTATTTTCTATAAACACCTACTTCTACTCTTGATTCTATATCTATACTAAAATTCACCTATCTCTATCCTTTGTTCATCAAGTTATTTAAATCTAACTCTCTTCTTGACCCTCCAAGTCTTTCTTCTCACCATCCTAATACTCTTCATCCCTATTTCTCCCCCTTCTATATCTATACTTAACATCCCTGTTATCTCACATAAAATAAACTTATCCCTATTATCCTGACTCTTAAATACTGCTTCTTCTTCATGCCCTATACTTGTCTGTTTATCATTTATTATTATTTTCTTTTCTGCCGACAAACCAAACGATACTACCTTAAAATTATCGATTTTTCTCTCTACGGAAAATCCTATGTACCTTCTAGAATTCTTGTGTAATGGAATCAGCCAGAATGAATTCCTTAAATCTACTTTATTAAAAACAAACTTGCCACTTAACCTCGTCAAAAGTGTGTCCATGGATGGTGGACAATGGAATTGCGGTTTGGTCCGTTGGTTAATTTTTCGTGCATCTTCATTTAATTCTGCCTTCACCTGCTCCCGATATGCTGCTGGAATTGGATAAACCTTTGCGTTGAACGGTTCTGAATTATCCACTTCTAACACGTGCTCATAGCCTAACGCTGTGCTTGCTTCTACCTTCACTAATTCTGCATGTTTTGGTAATAATGCTTGAACCTCTACTCTCCTATCCTCTGGACATCTTATCGTGTTGATCTGTTTACCTTCATCATCCTCTACCTCTACTACATTAATACTAAACCCCGTGTCCTCTGTGACTTCATAACTGCCCTTCCATGGCACTACCCTATCCTTAATCCTTATTACCTTCCGTTCCATATCTATCAAAACCCCTAACTGCATCATACAGTCAACACCTAAAATGCTCTGAAACTTCAGTCCAGGTACAATTACAAACTCCTGTTCACAGCTTAAACCTCCTATATTTATCCTAAGCACCACAACACTATTTACTACAGCAAACTTCTTTTTATTTGGAGCTACTAAATGGCTACGCTTTATAGGCATAATTCTATCACAAACCTTATCCCTAATTTTGCTGACGAATTCCTCCGATATTAAACTCGCCTCTGTCCCTGTATCAAGAAATACTTCTACATTATTCTCAAAAATTCCTATATTAATAATTGGCAAACATAATTTTTCCTCAGTTTCTGGCCCTACTTCCTCCTCAATTTTGAAAAATTCACGTGGATGTTCATATACATTTACACTGAAATCTAGTGGTCTGTCGCGTTCTAAAAATCCTGTCCAGGTCTGTTTTCCCTACTTGGTCCTGGTCTAGCCGTCACCTCAGCGTATGTCCTAGGCGTTTCCACTCGTTCCGTGTCTGTATTAGCAGTCCCCCTCATGTCCGGTGAACTATTCCTTCTGGTAGGTTCCGGTCTCGGTGCAGGTCCCCTTCCTAAACTATTACTTCTAACGTATGGTCGTCTCTGTTCCCAATTCTGTCGCTGGTATCCGTAACTATTCCCCTTCTAGCATAGTTGTCCCGTCTATTGTCAACCCTACCTGTGTTGATCTGTCTTTCCCTGTTATCCCGAGGTCGTCCACTACTTACGTCGTCGTACCTCTGCAGGTATTCTAAAACATTTCTCTGTCCACTATGTTCTGTAGTGCTACGTGTTGTCTTACTTCTACCTCGAAGTGTCGTGATAAATACTTGATAATTTGTCGGTCCGTCAGTGGTGGGTTCAGTTGCTTTGCTATGCTATACTTGCGTATAGCATATTGCTCCTACTTCCTGAAAATTCTCCTTAAATTTCCCTGTGATTAAGTCGTCTCGTACCTGGTCTTGTCTGTGGTCACTCCAGTAGTGCTTTAAAATCTGTCTTCAAAGTCCGTGTAGGTGTCTATGTCCTGTCCTACTAAATTGTACCATGCTTTCGCATTGTCCTTTAATAAAGCCTTTATCGTATTCAGTTTAGTCTGTTCGTCAAATAAATTTCCCACTAGATTTCTTACACTATTAATAAAAATTTGTGGATTTACCCTGTTATCGCCATAAAACTTCATGTGTTGGTCCAATGCTACTCCACCTGTAGAAAATCTGGGACCATCCCCCGTTAAACTTGACATGTTGTATTTGATACTACTAACTTCGCGTTCTACCCTGCCTAACTGATCCCTACATGAGTCCGTTACTTCAGTCATTTTTACATTAATCTCTTCTTCACAAAAAATGCGTACTTCGGACCTTAAATGTCCCATTTCCTGTCGAAGACCTGTAATATCACGCTCATTTTTATCAACCCTAATTTCAACTTCCCCCATTTTTACGGTAAGACTATTTTTAAACTCTGTAACTTCTTGATTCGTCTTATCTATTTTCTGACTAATCTCCTCTAACTTCCTGTTTGATTCTTCACTCATTTGCTCAAATTTTCGATTTGAGTTCTCTCTAACCCCACTTAATGCCTCATTCATTCTTTCAAGCATCCTCATTATCATCTCGTTTCCTTGATCCCCTGATTCCGTCCTCGACTGATCTCTACTGCCTCCAGCTTCTTCCATTTTCGAATTTTTCTCACACAATGCACTATCGTCACTTCCAATTTTCACTCCTTGACTCCTTAACCACTCCTTTCTCTGCATACGTTCTAATCACTCACACACACTCTAAAATACTCTTAAATTTATACACAAACAGAAACTCTCTCTCTCAGATCGCCAGTTTCCTGGAATAAAATCACCAAAATTTTATTTGGAACTCGAGCCTCACTTTTGGGTCGCCATGTTTGCTGTGAAACCACCAAAATCCGGGAACTACGCTTTTCGAATCGAGCCCCACAGATTGGGCGTCAAGAATGCTGTGAAACCTCCTAAATTAACTGGTCCGTCGACTGATCTCTGTTCATCGCCTCGGCTGCTCCCCTAGATAAACCTTCATCCTCATTCATAAAAAAAAAAAACACATTCCTACCACAAACATCAACGTTAACTCTATTTACATCAATATTCACAATACATTAAAATTTCAAAATTAAAAATTCAGCATAAATTTCAGTATCAGAAAATTTCAAGATTTAAGTTTGTTATCATTTTAATGTGCATCCAAAATTAAAGTCCTTGTAGGATGCCTACTAATTAATATAACAATATATGCAGACCTGAGTCTGAGTACAAAGGGAGCATCTTCCACCCCTTTATGTTAATTAACCAGGTTCGTCTAATTGAGCTCAAAGACATACCCAAATTTTCATCATAATCCAGAACATAAATACTAAATACCCCTTTCTACTTAAACAAGAAAATTTCACCTTACAATTAAAATTTTGTGGTTTGTACAAGTTCACTACTGTCCATTTTAAATAAACAAATTATAAAGTTATTCAACACACACCAAAACATCAAAGTTCGAACAAAATAGTATAATTTACCCGAAGGTTACTGCACTCGTAGCTTCAATGTACATCGTCCCTTTGTTAATCACACCATTCCAACTGGGTTATATTTACGGCTTCTGATTCTCAACGCTTTTAAAATTTTCTCCACCACCATTCATCTAAAGTTGTTTCAGGGCTTTTCCGGAACTCATCTGTGTATATCTGAACCTTGTTTTGTGGATCCAGACGCGTTTATGAACCATTTAATTATTAACACCCCCGAAAAATTGCAAAGAAATTCATACTTCTTTCAGAAATATACGCCAAAACTGCCTACTTTTGTGTATTCATTAGTCGTTGCAGATTTGACTAATTGGTACAGTGATACTAAACTTTATTACCTTGTATCTTCTTTTCTAAGTGCACTAAATTACACTCATTGTAGCACGTAAAGAACAAACTGTTTTAAATCACCAAAATATACGAGCAAACTTTTTAAATTATTCTATCAAACTCGGAAAACTAAAAAGCACTGTTTAACGCATTGAATCAAGTCTAAAATCTAAGAGAGCTTGTTCATATTCACCTGGGTATATATAGAGGTTAGCCTGTCTGTCGGTCTAGTCCCCAAAACGGACAATTCTTCAGAATTTTGCATGCTATGTTCCCATTCCGCAGCCCGGCATGCGATTTTTACGAAATTTGCACTCGCCCCAGTTAAATCTCAGAAATTTCGACACGGCTCGCAACGTCTGGAAATAACTAATTGAATTTTATACAGAAATGTTATTTTTACCTCTCAATTTTGCCTTTTATTTTCACCCAATCGCAACCCAATGACGTTGCTCCACTCACGCATTTTACTATATGTGTCTCGGTCTTGCGCATATTATCTGTCTCTATCTAACCTGTTCTTATTGGTGCAAATTGATATTCTTTATTATCGATTATTTCAGTCCATGTGGACTGTGAAATAACCCACCTTTAGCATTTCCCCTACCTATTAAGCTACGGTTTCTCCAAGATTCTCTGTAACCATTAATTATCTGCAAATTTACGCAGAATGAGCTTTTTAAAAATACGCAGGTGTTCAAACATAATAACACTTCTACGATTTGCATTTTATTGGGTTTTTTCAAGTTTTATAGATATTATATGTTACTAATAGTTCAATTAACTTCAATTAAAATTAATACCCTTTAATTTTAGTGACTCCTAATCAAATATTAATTATTATCTGTACATTTTGTTTAATACCGGTTACTTAAAATAGAGTTAATTAATATAAATTTTGCACGTAATTTCTTTTGTTTCTTTACTAGGAATAATTAAATTACACGTAGCTTTTAATACTGCTTCCTTTTTTATAGCAAGCGTCTTGTACATAATTTAACTCCTTATTTTTAATGAAACGAATGAATTTTTATGCTTCACGGTTTTTAATAACGCGAGTTATGTATCCCCAATTACCTATATATATTGATGTATTGAATCTAATATGAATTATTAGAAATTATTAAGTAAAAGTATAAGTTCAATGCAACATTGTAACACAAGGATAACCCAGAGAGGTTATCGACAGTTCATGAGAACGGAATGCAGCTTTGCATCCGTGAGGGCAGTGATACTGCAGGTGGCAGGTCACAGGCGGTCAACATACCGCAGTTACTTAGAATTAAGTTGTTACATTGTAATAAAGTGTACAATAAAGAGAAACGCAGACATGAGATCTGCAAGTTCTCACAGCCGTGTGAGGGGCAGGTTATTATAAAAGGCCCGGGAGCTCAATGCCCGGCAGTCAGTCTTCAAACTCCATACTTCGTTGTTTGAGCTACTCAACCGAGTCAGTCTTCGAACTCCATACTTCGTTGTTCAAGCTACTCACTAGTACAATAATTACTCATCAGTACAATTAAATTATTTTTATTAATGTTATTATGAACCAGCTATTCCAAATTTCAATGTAATTTCTGTTTAACTTAGTAATAAAAATGTGTTAAAGTTTCAAAGTGTTTTTAAAAAACCAGCTCCAAAGGCCCGAACTTTAACTGGCGCAGTCGTAACGGATGTCAAAAGGGCACTGAAAATCCAAAAATCTGAAGATTGGTGACCAAGAATTTTAATTCGAAATTTTGGCAGAACCCAAACCAAGTTGGAGGAAGAACAAGCATCGTCTAAATCCAGCAACAAACCAAGTTGGACAAGGAACAAGAATCGTCTAAGGCCAACAAAACAAACCAAGGTGGACAAGATACAGCATCGATCGAACCCACCAAAGAAACAGATGAAATTAATGTAAGTTCATTTCCATAATTTTTTCTTTTAACCAAAAATTATAATTGATATATGCTAGTATTATTTTATTTATCATTGTTTTATGTATTTTATTATTATGAATATTTTTGAAAATAGTTCAAAGTGAATTATTTTCAAAACGAGAAAGTATTAACTTATGAAACTTGAATGTTAAAGAGATATTTTTCTTTAAAAAGCAAATGAGAATTGATTATTTACAAAGAGATTTTCTTAAAAAGTAAATGAGAATTAGTATTAAGAGATTCTTACCATAATTAATAGAACGAACTCAAAATAATCTAAAAATAAACGGGCGCACATTCACTAACACCAAATAATTACCGCGATTCAACGCACGTTTATAAACCGGCAAACTAGAAACACAGAACGCAATTTAATTTCAAAGCTAAAGCTAATCTTTAAGCAATCACAAAACAATTATTTGAAACCATTGACCTGATAAATCATAGCAAACACTCTGCTACGGTAACCTAAAACCACCTAAGAAAACAAAGCTCGCATCTATTATACAATTAAAACTCGGAGAAAATCGTTTTCAGAATCCTTGCACAGTACTAAAGAAATAGCTTTCAGGAACTTTCAGTACTAAAGCAATTCGCATCATAAGTATTAATCTATCACGGAATTATAGAAGCGCATGAAAATTACACCACAACACTCTATAAATAAAGTGCAGTAAAACGGTCATCATAAGAAGCTTTAATTAAAACGCTGAAAACCTACATTACGGAGAGATTCAATTACCAACAAGCATTATAATACCAAGAGATCTAAAAATAAATAGACGTAACACTTTATACAAAGTACGGAAAATAATTCCTATAATTTCTATTAACACCTGTAAGCGCAATTAACTCAACGTACGTGACAAAGTAACAAAGATTACATCCTTTAGTATCCAATTTCAACAATAGAGTACAAAAGTAATTAACCTCAGGTCATAACTACGCAACTCAGTAAAACCCACGGAAGAGTATTAATCACGAGATAACAGAATTAAACTAAAACAACGCTGAACGAGAATAAATCCATCCATTTAAGATTCCTTAAGAAGCAGGAACTCAAGACAAAGTAAAAGCTGCATTAAAAACAGACAAATCCCAGACTACGGTAATTATTCTAACATTATTGAAATAAATCTCACAAGAACATCACTGCACTGTGTAATTAAATATAAACAAAGAACGACTACGATTTTAAAAATAACTCGACGCAATATAAACTTAAAATTAATAAATCCAATACTACAAGTACGAAATTAATCTCAATTTTTTACCAAATTTTTATCCACCCAATCCAAACTGAAAATTAACAAATTCAAATCAAAAATAACGCCGAAAAATAACAAAATAAACCTCAACCTTTACCAAAATTTTATTTACCCAATCTAATTGAAAAATTAACACACCAAAACCAAAGTTAACGTTTCAAATAGCTAAATCAACATCAATTTTTACAAAACTCTAAGTTATCCAATCTAAAAAGGAAAATTTAAAAAACCAAAGCAAAAATAACGTCATAAAAAGGAAAATCATCCCCAATTTTTACAAAATTCGAAATTATTTCATCCAAAAGAAAAACTAATACATCCAAAGCATAATAAACGCTACAAATAACAGAACCAACCCCAATTTCTACAAAATTTGAAATTTCACAACCCAAACGGAAAATTAGTAAATCCGAAGCGAAAATAACATTACAAATAGCGAAATAAAACTTAATTCAAAAA
The DNA here is from genome assembly GCA_036346225.1 of Platerodrilus igneus. NCBI lineage: Eukaryota > Metazoa > Arthropoda > Insecta > Coleoptera > Lycidae > Platerodrilus > Platerodrilus igneus. The sequence goes on from JARFIW010001213.1 coordinate 1,080,125, forward strand.
AAAACTTTAAATTTTCCAAAAATTGAAAACAAATCTTAACCAACATGAGTAACACAGACTTACGTCTCTATTTAGAGACAATACAGACGTTTGATGGCACGCAGGCCCATCTCTCGAATTTCATTGGAGCATGTGAAATGTTCCTAAAAACCTTTTACACACCCGGAGATGACGCAAGAAATTCATTGCTTATACGCTTAGTAATAAGTAAACTAGCCGGAAGGGCACTAACATTAATCGCCAGTAGGGACGACTTATCGGAATGGGACCAGTTTAAACAGCTACTAATTGCATATTTTGGAGACCAACGTAATATAAAATGCCTGGTACGAGACCTAATAAACCTTAGAATGGAACACAATCAATCCCCCTACCAATTCGGAATGAAATGCCAAGACGTGAGAAGTTTAATTTTAACAAAATTAAAAATCGAAGAACCCGATCAAAACGTTAGACATTTAAAACAAAATGTACGACGAAATGGCACTAGACACATATATAAACGCTTTACCAGAACGACTATCGGATAAAATCAGATTCCAACGACCCCAAAATCTAGAGGAAGCTATGAGCCTAGTAATAGAAGAAGAAAATGTAATGTATTACCGCAACAGACTATACAATCCCAACGCAAATAAAAGTTATTCACCAACAAAAACTATACAAGCTACAAGACAAACAATCCCTCAACAAAAATTCACACCCTTTAACCCACAAACAAATCAACCACGAAGTAACAACCCAAGTTTTAACAATACCAATTTTAATAATCAATATAAACATTTTTCAAGACCAACATTCAACCCAACTTTTACGAAACCCGCATTCCAACCGAGATTCAATCAAAACCTAAACCAACAAAGACCAGCATTCAATGCAAACCCTAATAGAAATACACCAATGACTAATACTCATAACAACCCTAACAATTATTACAAACCAACACCAATGGACACCTCATCTGGTAACACCAGACAAAACACAAAAATAACACATAACCGACCAAACTTAATAAACTTAAATAATATAAATCACTTAGTATTACCATACATAGAAATACCCCACGCCGAATTCAAACTATTAATTGACACCGGATCATCAAAAACATTAATTAGCCCCAGAACCGTACAAAAACACTATTTAGATTATGTAGAAAGAGAACCATTTAAAATTAAAACAGCCCATCAAACAACACTACACCAATTCTAGCAAATATACCCTTACCGAGAACATTTAATGTTAAAATGAAACATAAATTTTGTGTATTCGAATTTAACGACAAATATGACGGATTAATCGGAATGGACCTTCTAAGAAAATTAGGAGCCAACATTGACATTAAAAATCGCTTATTAAGGACAAAATACGGAAAAATCCCAATTAAATTTCAAAACACACAAGTTGAACAAAATGCACTATAGAACCCCGAACGGAAAGAAAAATAAAAATCCCAGTAAAATCTAACAAAATTTAGGAATAATAAATCATATGACATTTCAACAAGGAGTAGAAACCCCAACTGCCTTAGTACAAATAAAAGATAACTTTGCAACCACAACAATATTAAATTCAAACGACTATCCGTAGAATTATCATTGACAGACCCAATTAACGTAGAAGAACTAAATTTTAACGAAATGGAAATAGACGAGAATTTAGAAAATAACTACAACCCAATAGAACATGACGAAATGTTAAGAGAAAATTTAACTAACATCCGCTTTAACACCGATATCAATCAAGAAGAAGAAAGAGCAATTAAGAACTTATGTTTTGAATACCGAGACATATTCCATTGTGAAGGAATACCATTAACATTCACCAACACAGTAAAACATAATATCGAGTTAACAGACAATAAACCAATTTTTACAAAAGCATACAGACTACCTCATGCAAGCCAAGAGGAAGCTGACAGACAAGTAACAGACTTATTAGACCAAGACATAATCCAGCACTCCAATTCACCATGGAGCAGCCGCGTGTTAATAGTACCTAAGAAATTAGACGCAACCGGAAAGAGAAAGTACAGAATGGTAATAGATTATAGAAAGTTAAATGAAAAAACGGTAGATGACAAATATCCACTACCAAATATAACCGAAATTTTAGACAAATTAGGCAAATGCCAATATTTTACAACATTAGACCTAGCATCAGGATACCATCAGGTAGAGATGGAAGAAAGAGACATATCAAAAACAGCCTTCAGCACACCTAGAGGACATTACGAGTACAAACGAATGCCATTTGGACTAAAGAACGCACCCGCTACTTTCCAGAGAGTCATGGACAATATACTACGAGGAATACACAATGAGAAATGCCTTGTATACCTTGACGACATCATAGTTTATTCCACATCATTGGTAGAACACATAGAAAGATTGAAGGAAGTATTCGAAAGACTTAGACAAGCACATTTTAAAGTACAATTAGACAAAAGTGAATTCTTACAAAAGAAGTATCATTTTAGGACATGTAATAACACCCCAAGGAGTAATACCAAATCCAGACAAAACAAATGCAGTTCTAAATTACCCATTGCCAAAAACAAACAAAGAAATTAAAGGATTTCTAGGACTTAGTGGTTACTACCGCAAATTTATTAAAGGTTACGCTCAGATAACCAAACCCTGACAAATTGTTTAAAAAGGAAACAAAATTGAACACACCCCAGAATTTATTAAAGCTGTAGACAAAATTAAAACATATTAACGAATCACCCTGTATTAGAATACCCAGACTTTACAAAACCATTTATACTGACGACAGACGCATCAAATGTAGCATTAGGCGCAGTATTGAGCCAAGGAAAAGTAGGTAGCGATAAACCTATCAGCTACGCATCCAGAACCCTAAATGAAACCGAACAAAAATATAGCACTATAGAAAAGAATTATTAGCCATAATTTGGGCAACAAAATATTTTAGACCTTACCTATACGGAAGAAAATTTTACATATATACTGACCATAGACCACTAGTATGGTTATGCAAACTGAAAGAACCAAATTCAAAATTACAAAGATGGAGAATCAGACTCGAAGAGTATGATTACGAAATTATATATAAAAAGGGAATTTATAACAACAACGCAGACGCTTTAAGCCGAATCCAACTCAATGCATTAGAAACGGAATCCACTATAGGAAACGTAGACGAAGAAGAAATAAGGGAAGATCCAGACGAGAGCGACACAATACATTCGACACAAAACGAAGAACCAAAAAACGCGATTAAAATTTTAAACGAAGCAATCGATATGAAACCCAACCAATTTATAATAACCGAAGTTTTAAATAACCCCAATCCAGTAAAATATACAAAAGTAGATAACAAAAAGATATACCAAATTCAAATAACTAAAGATGACAACGAGGAACAAATAATTAAAATTCTAAAAGAATACACCCCTGAGAAAAAACGATTTTATTTTTATTTCAATACCGAACATTTATACCAAAGATTTTCAGAATTATACATTAAACTATTCAATAACTCTGGACCTGAACTCATCAGATGTACTAGAAAACTAATAACACTAGACGACCCTGACGAAATAAACGATGTAATTAGAAATCAACACGAAGGAAAAACCAACCATCGTGGAATTAACGAAACAATAAAACAACTCATAAGACGTTCAAGATACAACAAGAAGACGAAGTAAACAAGAAAACTATGAAGCTAGAGCATCTAGACTTAGACGATCTCAACCACGCCGTGAAATTAGTGGAAAGTTATAAAGAACAATTAAATGAAATCAAAACGCCAAAGTTACATTATAATAATATAGGTGTTTGGACAATTGTATTAATCATTTTAATAATTTTTGTAATCATGTATGTATTATACAAAATGTACCTTAGATATAAGAATGAAGGAAACAGTTCTAGATTTAAGGAAACAAAGAGAAAAAAGGAAACAATAAGTATACCCTTAGAAACAATGAATTTTAAATAATGTATTTTATGTATTTAAAAATTAAGAAAAACCTTAATTTTTCATTTACGGTGGGAGGAGTTATGTATCCCCCAATTACCTATATATATTGATGTATTGAATCTAATATGAATTATTAGAAATTATTAAGTAAAAGTATAAGTTCAATGCAACATTGTAACACAAGGATAACCCAGAGAGGTTATCGACAGTTCATGAGAACGGAATGCAGCTTTGCATCCGTGAGGGCAGTGATACTGCAGGTGGCAGGTCACAGGCGGTCAACATACCGCAGTTACTTAGAATTAAGTTGTTACATTGTAATAAAGTGTACAATAAAGAGAAACGCAGACATGAGATCTGCAAGTTCTCACAGCCGTGTGAGGGCAGGTTATTATAAAGGCCCGGGAGCTCAATGCCCGGCAGTCAGTCTTCAAACTCCATACTTCGTTGTTTGAGCTACTCATCAGTACAATTAAATTATTTTTATTAATGTTATTATGAACCAGCTATTCCAAATTTCAATGTAATTTCTGTTTAACTTAGTAATAAAAATGTGTTAAAGTTTCAAAGTGTTTTTAAAAAACCAGCTCCAAAGGCCCGAACTTTAACTCGCGTACCTTTTCCCAAAGCTTCTACACGGTGATTAAAATTATTTGATGTGATTATTTAATTTTCTACCCTGGTCTAAATATGAGTAATATATATATATATATATATATATATATATATATATATAAAATACAGCTTAGAGATAATGAGCTTGCACAAATATGATGATATATTATTAATGGGTTTGAGGTCAGTTGTAGGAAAGTAAACTCTTGTTTAGGCCTAAATTTTCGAATTTAATTCAAATTCTTGTTATTCAATTTTTTTATACAACAAATTGAAGTAAGAATCAGCTAAAACGATATTTCTATTTAATTTCTATATAACCTCGCTTTAAAGCCTGTGATCAAGAATTTGAATTAAATTCGAAAATTTAGACCTTAAAAATGAGTTTACACTCCTACAGCTGACCTCAAACCCATTAATAAAATATCATTATATATATATATATATATATATCAATATATATATATATATATATATCATTATATATATGTTTGTGTGATGTGTGTGTGTGAGTGTGTGTGCGTATGTGTGTGTGTGCGTGTGTGAGCATGTGTGTATGTAGGTGTGTGTGCGTATGTGTGTGCGTGCAGGTGTATTGGTTTCTCAATTGACGATTATTAATATATGCTTATTATAATACAAACCGAATACATAATTTAAAAAGAGCTTGGTTAGATTTCTTATTTTACATAGGGTTTTCTTCATTGTAGGTGTAGCTGTCAAACTTATGAAGCAGCGCAGGTAGCATTATAGTAGAAAATTGGTTCCATATAAATGAGGCATTATAATTAGTGCATCCATACAGAACTGAGAGGATATAATATGACTTATATGACTTATATGTTATATAAAATGCTTAATTATGCGATAAATGAATACTGTAATAATTAAACTAGAAAATCTAAAACTTTGTTGCGGTATTCCGTGTAGACAGGAAAGGAAAGTAAAGTAAGCAAAGAAAATCGGTTGCACCGAATACCGTATCAAAGCAAGGAAAATCTAAAGAATTAATGCCGTAAAACGTCGTGGAGCGGTGTGGGTCACACAAGAAGAAAAATAAAAAACTTCAAGAAATAGGTTTATTACAAACCTTTAGTTAATAAAATACGGTATCAAAAGGAATACTGACAACAACCAAAACTAATATTTACGTAGCGTCCTAGAACAAGATATAAACAAAAACGTCGACTCGCATATGATACAACATTCTTCTAAAATATACATAAAATTTAAACTAATATCAATTAGCGAGTATTTCCCAGTCACATGAATTCTTAAAATATAAATAACAAGTACAAGTATACTTACATAATGTTTCCAGCCCTAACTAAATACCACAAGGAAATTTGACATAATATATGCAGCAATGCAAAGCTGTTTACCTGCTACTTATCGAAATGCATTTCTTAAAAGTAATAGCGTAACCCCAAATTGAAGGTAAGTTTTATGGATAACTAAGTGCTAAACTTATTCTAGCTTGTAATTAGTAAACAATCTCTTGACGTTAGCATTTCCTAAATCTTAAGTTAAAGTAAGTAAATTGCTTCAACGCGAGCTTATGGTTATCTTAATTGTAACTTGAAAAACAACTTCGTAATCACCTTTTGCAGTAACATTTGATATTTGTATTTAGAACCGGAGTCTGTAATTTATCGTGCCATGACGACGCATACGAAATAAACAAGAGAACTGGCGTGGTTATCAATCATAAAAAAGAGTTAATTAAGTTTTATAGAAAGCATCAACAAAAGAACAGAGTATTTCTACCTTAAGTCCGTTAGTGTGCTAAAGTGGAGTTGCTGCCTTTAGAGGCGACTATTCGCTCAACTACAGTATGTACCCTATTGTACATCGCAAGCTTGCCTCTATGAAACAATTTCACTGGTTACAGAACATTGACTAATTTTGGACTTTACAGAACCAAAGCAATGCCTCCTAAAAAAGAGTGTCTTAAGTAACATCGTGACATTTCAGGTCTCTTCATGTGAAAGGACGCTACATAGAATCTTTTCTTCTGCAATCCAACTTGTGTATATAGGTGGAGAGAAGCCACAATTGTTAAATTGTCTTTAGATTATAATTTTTTGTTTAAATAGAAATTTTTGTGTTAATTGGCAACAAAAATTTGAGGGTGATGTTCTTTTTGTTGTCTATGTGACCACCCCACTCTCCGCATTTGTAGTTAGCCCAGTATTTTTAAATTTACTTTATCTTTTATACATGATCGTAATTCGTGCGGGCCCTTGCTTTGCCTTCCTTTCTGTTTCTGTCTGACCCGTGCGTTACAAATAAAATCTGTATTTCTAATTGTAAAACGAAGTATCATTTAAATATGTAAATATTCGTCTTCCTAAAGACATGAAATGCCGTATGTGTAATTTGATCAAGTGTATTAAATAACATTACGCTTCGACTGAAAACATTATTGAAAGCACTCCTCATTTTACAGCTTCACTTTTGATATTGTCGGAGACTTTCACGGCCGGAGTCATTATAAATATTTATGGTCCGGGTTGGAACCGTGTCATTTTATAAACTAAGGTCGACGTTTTTTCCACTTTTGTAAGGGGCTTCATCAGGACAAAAAAAGAAAATAAGTAATAAAATAAAAATAAAAATAGCGATAAGAATAATATTAAGTAGACAAGTTAAAGTGTAAAGAGTAGAGTTATCCTGAACTAGAAGAAAAATAGGTTAGTAAGTCTGCTAGTTTAGAAGTAACTCTACTCTTTACACTTGTCTACGTAATATTATCATTCTTATCTTTATTATTATTTTTTTTTATTAATTATTTTCTTTTCTTGTCTTGATGAAGCCCCTTACAAAAGTGGACAAAACGTCGATCTTAGTTTATAAAATGACACGGTTCCAACCCGGACCATAAATATTTATAACTTTACTTTTGCAAATATTTTACAAGAAGCGTGTATTTTAGCTGCAAGAGGCTACTTCCATCTTTTTAAATTAAAAAAAATATACTACAAGATTCCAGATCCTTCTAATCTAATAACTATAAATTTCGGACGCCCGTCTTTGTGTTAAAGTTGAGAGGTGCGAATCGATCGCTTATTGGGATTTGCGTCCGAGGGTTTCGGAGTTGGGGGCGCGGGCGGGTGGTGGTTAGGTGGAGAATTTTTTCGTGCTTAGGATAGGCCGGTTTTTATGGCGGGAAACCGATGACTAAGGGAGAATCGGGGATTTTCCGGGAAAAGATTAATTTGTAGCTACGTATTCGTTAACGTGTTAAAAAAGTTTGGATCCCTCAAAAATTTCCGATCTAAAAACCGAACGAGGTCGGCAACTGTTTCGTTAGCGTTAGTAAGAGAGAGAAGAAAGAGCGAGTTGGTTTTTAAAATTCGTATTCGGGCGTTAAAAAATTTCTAATATATACCAAACAACGCTATTCGTATTCTAAAACCTGAATTATTAACAGTTTGCGAGCTGGTGGTATAGTATTTTCTTAAAACAGGTATTAAAATTTGTATAATTACCTCGACAAATGTCAAACACAGACAGCGAAAGCCGACGGAAGCGAACGAATATGTACCTTCAAAATCTATGAGGACACAATTTTTTTAAGTTTGTTAAATTTAAAATTATAAATCATCCAATATTACGTATTACTTCCAAAAATTCATTATTAGTATACAATAACATGGCTTTTTAATATACACGGGCTATTTATTTGAAAAATAATTTTTTATTGCATTTGACGTTTGTTTACGTAATCGCCCGAACAATTACAATACACCGTGATTTACTCCTAAGGCGATGTAATTCTTATGTGACATTTAGCATAGTAAGTATACAACCAATGCGATTTCAATAAACAACGCTTCGATGGCGCAAGTCCAACACCGCTGCTTACGAATGCTAACCCCGGTGGTTCGGTTCCCAGTCAAATTCATTTTTTTAATTTAATTTTGTGTTGCTTTTTAAAACATGCAATAGCATTTACTTAACAATATGCATTAAATAAACCAACACTTTCTTTCATATGCTTCAATGCGATCTACAATCTACAATTTGTGAATTATATTTACTCAAAAAACATTTACAAAGTTTACTTTTCACAGATTGTCCAACTTACAGGTAGGTATTCGTTTATATGTGTATAAAAACTAAAAACCTTTAATATTTTACGCTCTAAAAACTCAACGCACAGAACTAAAAACCGGTACATTTGCGTTGATGAACAGACGTTCGAGTTGGTTTCTAAAATTGGTATGCGATCCTTAACAAATTTTCTAATATATACCAAAAACATTACATCTATCATAAACTCTACATCTTCATTTAAAACCTTTACTGCGATTCGTGTAATTTATTTGAGAAATGTCAAAGACAGGTTAAGAACCACGGTGGTGGCACTCTATAAACGATTATGTTTGCGCATTTTGGTATTAACACTATCCCAATAGATGGCCCCCACAATTTCAACAGCATTTACGTTTATCATTCATTTGACATTAATTTGACGTTTCGAATTATTGTTTATCTAACCATAGCGCTATTAAAAGATTGTTCAATTTGATTGGCTGCATTTCAAAAAATTCATTATGAATTGTGCTATTAATAATCGACTTTTAAATATATCCTGGTATATGATTAAAAAAAATTACTTTTGCTTAAGATTACATTACTAATGTTTTATAGGTACTTATTTCACCGTCAATGTTGTTATTACGTACCTACCGATATTGCATGGACAAATAATTTATTGTAAAACTAAAACTTAAGAGAAACTGATGTCTTAATGTTAGAGCTTGGTGTTTGTTTATACATTACTGTATTTAGAGGAGATTCATATTTATTAGCTTTTGTGACAAATGTTAAAATAATGGATTACATATTTTTATCCGAATCGTGGATTACAGATACGTTCTCTACTATGTGAGAAGTTGTGGAAATAAGATTGTCACTAGGCATAGATTTTCAAATCCGTATAACAATAAAATTACGTTTTCATGATTATTTTTTAATTTGTATGCCAATGGCCCGTGTTTTGTTGTATTTGTCAATTATACCTATAATCGGTTTTCTTCATCCTGCAATATGCAATAAGCCAATAATATACTTTGGTAAAATGTTTATTTCATTTCTTAAATTCCATGTATGATGTACAAACTTATATTTTCAGTTTTATAAATTTGACTTATGTAAATACATATTGTATGTATGTAATTCATTTTAGTGAAATATAGAAATATAAATTTTTTGCATCTATAAGCTTTCAAATTCATTTGCAATGCATTCTTAGATGTAAACCATAGCAGGGTTTTTAACCTTTTCGATATAGTTCAGATACTAACCAAACCTATAATTTCATAGGAAGTATTAACACTATCCGCCCAGATGGCGGACAAAGACGCCAACATCTTACAAACAGGAAATGGCGCATATAAACTAACTCATCTAACCTATGCTACAAGTAAAGACGTTGAGGCACGAGTACTCACTATCTGAAACTCTGTTAATACAGTTAATTTGCAAGTTTCTACAATTACAGCTTCTAAATTACATAATAATTCTTTACCGTACTGATAATTATTAATTCTGATTATACAAAAAGTATCACGCATTAATAGACGCGGTCTATTTTAAACACAAAAAGTTAAACATTTTATTTTACGTTTATTACCGAATACATCTGAAAAATTTCAAGTCTACGTAAATAATTTAGAAAACGCTATATATCTTTTGAGGCTTCGGCTACTACAAGTATACAACCGCAGGATTTTCTACAAAATAAGGTTCGATAGCGTAAGGCTAACACTTCCGTCTGCCCGCATTTGTATATAGTTTTTTAGTTTTTAGTTTTTAGTTTTTAGTTTTTATACTTTAAGGTAGTATTAAGGTTAAAATTAAGTTTAAAATAGGTTTTTCCACTGCTTTTCCTATTGTACAACACACAAGAATGGTATAAAATACAAATAAAATAGAAGAAACCGTTAATTATTTTAAACAGTTAGGTAAATATTTTAGTATAGATACCGAATATTGTCATTGTAATTGCTTATAGTTAAACGTCGCATCGTAGGTACTATTAAGGAAATCAATTGTTATTATTGTTAGTATTCGGCAAAATTGTATGAAAAAGTTAAAATAGATTATCTTTGCTTTCTTTCCTTTCTTTCCTTTCTTTCGTTTCCTCCGTCTACCATACGCAACCTCGGTGGTTCAATGCCCAATTACATTAATTTTTTTTCTTTATTTTTTTGATTTTTTTAAACATTAACAAGCGTCTAATATGCGTAAAATAGCCAAACAAAATTTATAACCCCTACAAAATGGTCTACAATACGTTAACTATTCTTTATTTACATTAACCGTAATTAAAAACTTTAACATTTCAAGCGTTTTGGGTTTTAATTTTTTCTACATTTCATTTATTTTAAATACAGACGTAGGAAACGTCCTGCATTCCTTTTATATTTGTTTATTTAAGGTCCACTTATGACACTTTTCTTTTAACAAACATCAAAAGTTAAGAATAAAAACCAATTGAAAAAATTCATACGTATTTTCAACTTAAGTATTCATAATCGCATATGCAAATACTTTTTTTTTATATTGAAATTTTACTAACATCCAAAGGAAAATCTACTCTAACAAAATTTTTAAACGTTATACAACTGTCTACAATAAGTTAATTTTTCCTTATTTACATTAACAGCAATTGACAACTTTGTCTTGCGAGCATACCTAATACGTAGTAATGAGGCAGCATGGTGTACAGAGAAGGTAGAACCAAGCGGTTGCCTACATTAACTAAAAGTCTTTATAAAATACCAAATATGTGCTAAAACACGAAGCTTCCGGGCGTAAAGCCTAAATTCAATACCGCTTACGTATACGTATTATACTCATTTTTTGAATTTAAATTGAGAAATGTTAAACGCATATTGCGGCAGAGAAAAAACCTCTTTTTATCTAAATCTCTAATAGCAAAATTGATTGCATAGACTTCAGGTGAATGTTATCTTCAACATAAATTGCTATTTGCAAACACGTTATTACACATGTGCTCAGATGTAACATTGGCAACAATTAATAAATATTGCTTAATTTTGTTTGGTTTGCATGTATGGATTTTTATTTCGCCCGATCGACTCCCTGAAATGATTTCGACAAACTCTACTAGGGCGAACTTATCTTGGCCCGATCGACTCCCCGAAGTTATTTCCACAAAGACTACTAGGACAAAGTGATCTTGACCCCCCCAACCAACTCCCCGAAGTGACTTCAACAGTCTACTAGGGCAAAGTAATCTCGATCCTATCGGCTCCCGCAGTAACTTCGACAGTCTACTAGGGTAAAGTGGTCTTAATCCGGTCGACTTCCCGAAGTGATTTCGACAGTATACTATGGCGAAGCGATCTTGATCCAATCGACTTCCACTAAGTGATTTTGACAAAATCTCCTGTGGCGAAGTGATCTTGATCCAATCGACTCCCCCTCGAAGTGCTTTCGGCAAGATCACTAGAGCGTAATGGTCTTGGTCCGATCGATTCTCCAAAATTATTTCGACAAGGTCACTACGGCGAAGTGGTCTTGATCCGATCGACTCTCCTAAGTAATTTCGACATAGACTACTAGGGCAAAGTGATTTTGATCCATCCGATCTTCTTCCCGAAGTGATTTCGACAAAGACTACTAGGACGAAATGTTCTAGATCCGATCGACTCCCAATCAATGATTTCAACAAAGTCAACTAGGGCGAAGTGAATTGATACGATCGCCTCCCCGAAGTGATTCCGACAAAGTTTGCTAGGTCGAAGTGGTCTTGATCCGATCGATTCTCCGAAGTGATTTCGACAAGGTCACTAGGACGAAATGGTCTTGATCCGATCGATTCTCGGAAATGATTTCGACAAAGTCCACTTGAGCGGAGTGGTCTTGATCCGATCGACTCTCCGAAGTGTTTTCGACAAAGACTACTAGGGCTAAGTGATCTTGATCCGATGGACTCTCCGAAGTGATTTCGACAAAGTCTACTAGAGTGAAGTGATCTTGATCTGATGTACTCCCTGAAGTGATTTCGAACAAGTCTACTGCAACGAAATGATCTTGGTCCGATCGACTCTCCAAAGTGATTTCGACAAATCTACTAGGTCGAAGTGGTCTTGATCCATTCGACTCCCCGAAGTGATTTTGACAAAGTCTACTAGAGCAAAGTAGTCTTCATTCGATCGTTCCACGAGGTGATTTCGACAAAGTCTACTAGGGAATCTTGATCCGATCCACTCACTGAAGTGATTTCAACAAAGTCTGCTAGGGCGAAGTGGTCTTGATCCGATCAACTCCAAGAGGTGATTTCAACAAAGTCTACTAGAGCGAAATAATTCTTGATCGGTTCGACTCCCGGTGTGATTTCGGCAAAGTCTACTACATCGGGGTGATCTTGATCCGGTTAACTCCCAATAGTGATTTCGGCAAAGTTTACTAGAGCTAGGTGAACTTGATTCGATCAACTTCTCAAAGTCGTTTTAATGAATTCTACTAGGGGGAAAGTGAAGACGGGGTGTAGAGGGCGGGGCATAGAGACGACGGTGGAGACGGCGGGGCGTAGAGACGACGGTGGGGACGGCGGGGCGTAGAGAGGTCGGGGCGTAGAGAGGACAGGGCGTACAGAGGGCGGGGCGTAGAGAGGGCGGGGCGTAGAGAGGGCGGGGCGTAGTGAGGGCGGGGCGTAGAGCGGGCGGTGCGCAAAAATGGTAAGGCGTAAAGATGGTAAGGCGTAAAGAGAGTGGTCCGCAAAGCGAGTAAAGGCGCTCAAAGTAGTCCCGTAGGGACTACAAACCGCTTCTAGTACGAGAAACTATAAATCCCGGATTATAAATAAACTTATAAATCACAAATAATAAATAATTATCTGTACGATAACACCTAACATGAATGAACAACCCAATTAGCGAAATAGTAGAACGCGATAAGTCTTTCTAATGGCCCATAGATTATAATCGAGATCGATACCGACAAGCATTTTTTTTGAACGGCACTAATTAGCGTACATAATAAACATTTTGCAACCTAATAAATTAAAATAACAGATATTTTAAGTGCGTAAAATCAATAAATTTCCGGATAATTATTATATCAGCTTCCCCAGAGAAGTGTGAAGGTTCTAGAACTTAATCTTTTTGTATAAAAGCCTGTAAATAATTAGGAGCATTGATTCATTCAAGATCGGCAATTCAGGAATAGTCGTTCAGTTTATAGAGCCCTTGCCGATAATGTGTTTAACGGTCAACTAGGAGTTGTAATTTAAATTGCGTACAAGGTCATGCTCGACGTTTAAAAATATTGATTAAAACAATATTTTTTTTTAAACGTATGGAGCAAAATAAAACGTATAAGAGCAATTTCTATTGAAATATGAACGGCTTAAATGGGAACAAGGATTATGGAGTCAATTACCGTATTAATGGAAACATAAAGGGTGAAATTAAAATTCGATCTTCTGATGCAGTTATTATGGTACAAAATGGAGATAGAAATTTGATCAACGACTTGGCTTGCAGAATTTATTTTGAAAACGCACGTATATCTAAGTTTAATTTTTTGCAGGATATTTACGTACTAGAATTAATTTAAGTAGGTTAAATCACATAAAGGTTTAGCATATAGATATTATTTTGTAAATGGATATTGTGAGCCTGTTTTGAGGTCGAATTCCGATTAAATTTCACCATTTTCAAAGGTAGAAAAGGGTATATGATCAACTACCTCTTTGGAGATAAGAGAGATTATTGCAACCATCCATCCTATTTTAATTTGTACATAGTGTTACTTACATAAAAAAAGTTTGAGAGACTCTATGTTTTCCACATTAATCTATAGTAAATATGAAATTTTTGTTTTTGACTTAAGATGCACTCTTTATTTATAGTTTTAATGTTTGTATGTAAGTAATTTTTGTGGATAGTGTGCGTTAAAGAAAGATGTTTGTGAATGTAGGGATTATTATAATTCGAAGGATTGTTTATTAATATTTAAGGTGATTATAATTGTAATGTTGAAATTTTGTTGTTTCATTCCATCTGAGCTCCCTAGATAGTACGAGCATCTTCCGTAATAAATCATATCAGATCAACTTTATTTTTAATATCTTTTATTGAAGCCCAACATAGGGCACATTTTCCAAAGCCACACAATTTGTATATATATATATATATTATATACTGACATAAATATACATACTCACTCACACACACACACACACACACACGCACTCACACACACACACACAGACATACACACGCACACACACACGCGCGCGCACACAGACTATTACCTTTTAATAACACGATATGAACCTCTTTAAATATAATGAGTGATGGATGAATGCACCAATTACCGCAATACTTCATGGTTATATTTTTGTATCAAAAAACTATGCTATTACCATATAATTCGGTGATATAAATTTTGAAATGAAGTTTGCTCACCTGTTACTGTAGTTTTCCTAGTATCAGCATATTCATCACTTTGGTTATTATATTCAGGTATCGTGGATAAACAAGTAATTCTTAAGAATCCATCACTGCCAGTTTGTAAGTTCTTAATCGGTATGGTTAACAGATTTGCTGCTGCTGACTTGAATGGTGAATACCTATATCCTGAACGGCTGCCATAACCGCCAGTAGGTATCTTCTTTGTAAGATTAGGATTGACCTAAAACGATACAAATAAAACCTGTATATATAGCAGTGAAATAAGAAGTTCATTTATTAAATACTACGAAAATATCTAAAAGTTGTACAATCTTTTTAATATCATTTTATTCAATTTCTTGTAGATAACAAGTTACGCTGAATGAGGGGTCTTTTCCATAGAAGATAACTGCTGATAGGAGACTACATAATCTAGTACACCATACCTGAGACTAAAAGCCAAAGCTACTAGACCGCCTAGCAGGAACCACCCGCCGATAGTTGAAGAAAGTACCATACTACACAGAACAGTTGTAGGATGTCTGGAACCCAGTGACGTCCATCCACACTAAAAAACAACATTGATAGTTTTGAAAATAAAAATTGTAGTGTCCTTCATTTGTTAGTAATGTAAATAATAGAAGTGGCAAAGTCAATATTTTTAGGCGGAGGATCCAACTAGTTTCCTATAACAAATGAAAGCAATGCGAGCTGGGCTGTCCATTACTACAACCTAACTGCGAGAGCATATAGCTACCTGGTGGACCGTGCATTTACATTTCCAATGCTCTACCCGAATATACTACATTAGCCAGGAGGCGAGTTTATTGTTGCCCGGAAATTTAGAATTTTGCCGAACCTTTGCCGTTTCAGGCAAAGTAGGAATCTTTAACGTGCATGAAAACACACACGTGGGACCTCCATTTAACCTTTCATCCGAACGAGGGCGTAATTTTTGTGAAAAATGCTCACCTGCCATTTTTCAAGCAGTCGGCTGTGTCGGGATTCGAACTCAGGACCTTGGGATCCGTATACCTGTTAGACCGTTCATTTACATTCCCAATGCTCCACCTGAAGGTACTACATTGGCCAGGAGGCGAGTTTTTTGTTGCCTGGAAATTTAGAATTTTGCCGAACCCTTGTCGTTCCAGGCAAGGTAGGGATCTTTAACGTGCGTGACATCACTCATACACGGAACCTTCATTTAACCTCTCATCCGAACGAGGGCGTAATTTTTGTGAAAAATGCTCACCTGCCATTTTTCAAGCAGTCGGCCGTGTCGGGATTTGAACCCGGGACCTTGGGATCCGTAGTCTTACGCTTACTACATTGATCCACGGCGACACCATATACCTGTTAGACCGCCGTTCAGGACAGTCTACGCCGGATCAATAGAACCGGCGATGCTGTATGCGGCGTCTGTTTAGGTGGAGGGTTACAAGATCAAGGACGTCAGACAATTGACGAGCGTTCAGCGCAGAATTGCGGTCAGGGTGGCGAGCGCGTGCAAGACTACTTCCACGGAGACGATCTTGGAGATTAGTAAGATTTTCCCAATCGAATATGTCGTCAGGGAGATTGGAAACTTCTAGATATAAGGAAAGGGTGGGAAGTTGTTGAAAGTGTTGGTCTTGGCAGTAGGAAAGTTGAAAAAAGATTGTTATTTCTGAGCTAGGGCATCTTGCTGATATAAGGTGATCGAGTTTGCTGAAAGAGATGAAAATACGACAGGGATCAGGATCTATACAGATGGCTCGCGAATAGACTATGGGCTAGCAGGAGTGGCGTTTGTTGTATATAAGGAGTAGAGGGAAGTGTTCCAATTTCAAACTAAACTTGCCGATTGGAGCACAATCTTCCAGTACAAAATGGTAGCTATAAGAGAAGCTATAGGGTACTTCATCAACCAGTCGGGCACAGGTGGGTACCATATTATCAGCGATAACAAATTGGCCCTGACTGCTCTGGCAAATATGAAGACCTCGACAGATCTTTAAAGAGATGCCCGGAGAACTGCGCACCCTGCACTTGGGTTTAGAGGTTTAAGGTTTTATTGGGTTAGGTGGAATGACGGCAATTGGGGAAGCGCCAGACCAGATGAGTTGGTCAAAGAGACAGCTACAGGAGAGTTTCTTACATCGCATTTATCGGTACCGAGATCGCTAATTAAAAAAGAACTGCGAGAAAGGTCAATCCAACAGTGGGAAGAGAGGTGGAACAACGCTGCCACGGGCAGGTTGACACACAATTTTATACCGAGCATAGAAGCTAGAGATATGATAGAGGAGAAACTCGATCATAAGGTGGTGCAGGTAGTAACAGGACACGTGACTTTGAAAGCCTATCTGGGAAGATTCGGATTGACCGAGAACAATCGCTGTGAATGCTGCGAGGGCGCCGAACACGTGTTATTTAACTGCCCCCTTGAGATGACAAACAGAGGGTAAGCAGATAGAAAACAAGCCGTTGAAGGATTAAAATGGCCAAAGAGAATAAAAAGACATCCAGGAGGTAGCTACGTCGAAAGCGTTCTGGTTAGTCTTCAAGGAATTTGCTGGAAGGGTTAAGAGACTGGACAACGAGAAGCGCGTGTAAGTGGATGGATTGGAAAAATATAGTATTGGACTTGACATGTTATTTGAGCATAGGAAAAAAGAGAAAGAAAGAAAAATACAAAAGCAGAAATCAAAACAAAACACTTACAACTCTAAATATGCACGAAAAATCTCACACTAAATCAATTACTGTCTCGCCTAAAACGCGCGGAATACCGGGTATTAAATCTAAACTTCAGGATTAATAAATAACAAACTAAATAACAAACTCTAATTAACTTAAACCAACCACCTAAACTAAGAAACTAAACTAGAGTGAAACTGCGCATCTACCAGCACTTAAAAGCGATAGTGATTGTGACTGCCCAGGACATTTAGTGCATACCCACGAGGACTTTAGCAGTGTATACCCACCTCCCTTTAGCAGTAAGAAATAAATAGATATAGGCAGACGACTAGATCTTCGGATACTGGAGAAATTTATATTCGAGGTATGTATAAATATTGTGGCGGCTGTACTCGCATAAATTGATTTGTATTAATTACTAGATTTTGGAGTAATCTTGAAATTAGAATATGTCAGTTACGGAAAGATAGGGACGAATTTAGGCTGAAGATAGAATAAAATACCTAGATTAGACGACGATAATGTAAATTTATAGTGCAAGAACTTGTAGCAGGATTCGCTATTAATAAATTTGGCGTATGCTTAGAAATTCAAAAGAACTGACAAATACTAGTTAGCTAGATTTGGATAATTTTAGGTCGACAGTTTAGGTCGCCCCGGTATGCAGAGCTGGCGGCTGCTAACCGATATTACGGATTCTTGTACTTTTATATTTTGCTAGTGTCGTGTTGATCAGACACTCCAAAGCTAACGCTAGGGATACCATCATTTAAACCCCAAATTTAGTTATAATTTATACATTTTTATGATAAATTAATTTTGAAGTCAGATTTATTTAAAGCACGTTTTCGCATTTAAACCCAATGTAGTACTTTCGGATGAAGCATTGGGAACGTGTCCGCAAGTGTAGTGATCCTTACTTACATTATACTGTTGAAACGCCTTTTAGACTTTTAACCTGACCACTATGACTTTAGAAAGTTGTTTTTGAAAAGTATGGCAGTCTCATCATTAGAGCAGAGATCATTGTTGATTCCTATGAACTGAAGCGGAACATCTTTCGGACAGTAGAGGCGTTCCTCAAAATCAAAGCGCTCAAATTGCTTAAATATACGCATGAACCACGACCTGGAATTATTTATTGGCACTCTTTTCCGAGTACTAAGGAAACTGGATTAAATGTCACGCTTCTACAACATTGTGAATTATGGTAAATCTCCTTATCAACATTGAAAACACGGTCAAAAGGGTAGCCAAATTAAATTTGACTACCAAATCACCAACTTCAAGATCACCTTATAATGCCATCTACCACAGTACTGCTTGTGTTCCCAAAGTCCCTGAGATTGGGGCTGTACTAATCGAGTCAGAAAGGTGTGACTCAAGCAAGTAATCAAACCACACCATTTCCATTTCCATTACGCCGCAGCCAACGAACTGGTTCAATTAAGCGCTATCTACTCAAAGGTTCGGCTGCTCAAAACTCTGCAACAAATAAATTATGTGGCATCATGGTTGGTCAGTTTAAAAACCATGCTTGACTATGAAACGTGACACATACATTCTGGTTCTCAACAACGACGAACCCTACACTACGAAAAAGGCAACCCACATTGCAAGCCGCAACTATCCATCGCCCACACCGCATTGCCAGATTCCATCTGTATTACTAACAGGGTTTCACGATGTTCTACGAGAGTTTCCGCCGATTTTAACGAAACAACCCACAACACTAGCGCTATTGGTACGCAACGTACCATCTGAACTACTTCATACACACCTGTTTGAAGTTAGCAGCCAAAACTTAGCAGACATTTTACCGAAACCACCCGCATGTTCATGGGCGTAGATGTTGTATGGAAAACTTAATACCATAATCAATTATTAATCCTGTTTTAATATAAATTTAAAATAATAATGCAAAGCTTTAACTTTTAGAGAAAAGATTCAATAGTTCATAACCCTATCCATTCAAATTATATCTTGAGTAAATCTACAAGTAAATCACACAAATCTAAATCCGATCCCAATTATAAATGTTAAATGAACAAAGATAGCAGTTCACACAATAGCACTAGTCTTTTTCAGTGCTGTCTTGCGAGGTTACTATTATAAAACGCGTAATACTTACCGCCCCGTCCAAGGGACAATTATGATATCTCAATTTTCAGATCAACCTATTATAATTTATTTCGCACCGATAAAAATGGAGTGCCAACTTGAAATTTTGCAAAGAGTTGAGGAATAATAGCAGCTACTCACTGTAAAACGCGCAATCTCTTCGGCCCCGTCCAAGGGTACCTTCTGGTACCTTGATTGTTTAGACCTATTATACCTTATTTCATACCGAAAAAAATGGAGTGCCAACTTGAAATTTTGCAAGGAGTTGAGGAATAGTAGCAGCTACTCACTGTAAAACGCGCAATCTTTTCGGCCCCGTCGAAGGGTACCTTCTGGTACCCTGATTGTTCAGACCTATTATACATTATTTCATACCGAAAGAAATGGAGTGCCAACTTGAAATTTTGCAACGAGTTGAGGAACAACAGCAGCTACTCACTGTAAAACGCGCAATCTCTTCGGCCCCGTCCAAAGGTACCTTATGGTACCTTGATTGTTCAGACCTACTAGACCTTATTTTATACCGAAAAAAATGGAGTGCTAACTTGAAATTTTGCAAGGAGTTGAGGAATAATAGCAGCTACTCAATGTAAAACGCGCAATATCTTCGGCCCCGTCCAAGGGTACCTTCTGGTACCTTGATTGTTCAGACCTATTATACATAATTTCATACCGAAAAAAATGGAGTGCCAACTTGAAATTTTGCAACGAGTTGAGGAATAATAGCAGCTACTGACTGTAAAACGCGCAATCTCTTCGACTCCGTCCAAGGGCACCTTCTGGTACCTTGATTGTTCAGACCTACTAGACCTTATTTCATACCGAAAAAAATGGAGTGCTAACTTGAAATTTTGCAAGGAGTTGAGGAATAATAGCAGCTACTCACTGCAAAACGCGCAATCTCTTCGGCCCCGTCCAAAGGTACCTTCTGGTACTTTGATTGTTCAGACCTACTAGACCTTGTTTCATACCGAAAAAAATGGAGTGCCAACTTGAAATTTTGCAAGGAGTTGAGGAATAATAGCAGCTACTCACTGTAAAACGCGCAATCTCTTCGGCACAGTCCAAGGGTACCTTCTGGTACTTTGATTGTTCAGACTTACTAGACCTTGTTTCATACCGAAAAAAATGGAGTGTCAACTTGAAATTTTGCAAGGAGTTGAGGAATAATAGCAGCTACTCACTGTAAAACGCGCAATCTCTTCGGCCCCGTCCAAGGGTACCTTCTGGTACCTTGATTGTTCAGACCTACTAGACCTTATTTCATACCGAAAAAAATGGAGTGCCAACTTGAAATTTTGCAAGGAGTTGAGGAATAGTAGCAGCTACTCACTGTAAAACGCGCAATCTCTTCGGCCCCGTCCAAGGGTACCTTCTGGTACCTTGATTGTTCAGACCTACTAGACCTTATTTCATACCGAAAAAATTGGAGTGCCAACTTGAAATTTTGCAAGGAGTTGAGGAATAGTAGCAGCTACTCACTGTAAAACGCGCAATATCTTCGGCCCCGTCCAAGGGTACCTTCTGGTACCTTGATTGTTCAGACCTACTAGACCTTATTTCATACCGAAAAAAATGGAGTGCCAACTTGAAATTTTGCAAGGAGTTGAGGAATAATAGCAGCTACTCACTGTAAAACGCGCAATCTTTTCGGCCCCGTCCAAGGGTACCTTCTGGTACTTTGATTGTTCAGACCTACTAGACCTTGTTTCATACCGAAAAAAATGGAGTGCCAACTTGAAATTTTGCAAGGAGTTGAGGAATAATAGCAGCTACTCACTGTAAAACGCGCAATCTCTTCGGCCCCGTCCAAGGGTACCTTCTGGTACTTTGATTGTTCAGACCTACTAGACCTTGTTTCATACCGAAAAAAATGGAGTGCCAACTTGAAATTTTGCAAGGAATTGAGGAATAATAGCAGCTACTCACTGTAAAACGCGCAATCTCTTCGGCCTCGTCCAGGGTTACCTTCTGGTACCTTGATTGTTCAGACCTACTAGACCTTATTTCATATCGAAAAAAATGGAGTGCCAACTTGAAATTTTGCAAGGATTGAGGAATAATAGCAGCTACTCACTGTAAAACGCGCAATCTCTACGGCCCCGTCAAAGGGTACTTTCTGGTACTTTGATTGTTCAGACCTATTATACCTTATTTAACTACGGTAGAAATTAAGTGCCAACTACAGTTACGAAATAATTGCTATATACGGTAGGATTATGTGTACATTTCTTAGAGTACGAAAATAGTCTATTCATTTATCTTGTCTTAGTATATACATTTTTCTGTAAAGTTTAGCGTTTTTGTTTGCAAATTTTTTTTGTTTCCGCTTCGAGCGCGAGCAGAAAATGAAAACTAAGCATGAAATCATTGTTGCCTGTGATACTCTCAAATCTAGTTTATGTACATAGCATTTGTTTTACGTACGTTTCTGCTGATATAAGGTTTTATTTAGTAATAGAATAGACCAATGAACACTGCTTAGTGTTTTAATTTTATCAAAAAAAATGTTTGATCAATTACAAAGGTTTCATATATACATACATCAACAAAAACTTTATAAATATAATAATTATGACTTACACAATAAGTGACAGTTTTTAATTCATATAACAAATAACAATATTCTACTTGTTCATTAATATTAAATCTCAAACACAATATACATGTCGGAAACTTAAGTATTTTGGATTAATTACTTTTGAACTGATTTTTAAGGCAAAATGTATTTATATGCCAACACTTAATTAATTATTTGTTTCAACTTGTTATATGATTGTGAGATTATTCGTATAAATTTTTGCGTGAAAAAATGGGTAATCATTACAGTTGTCAGTAGAAGGATTTCTCCCACTTGAGGTATAGTTCGTAATGTCAGTTCCAGCGCTGTTATGCAAAGATAAAAATTGATAAATATGGGTATATGCCACATTTTATATTTTTCTTCGCGAATCGGTTAAGTAGAATTGCGGCCGAGCTTGTGATATTTGATAAACAAAGCTATTCTTAAAATTTTCGACATAGATCGCACATATTGATTATTGTTTTTGTGTTTGGAGTGATACCATTCTCAATTTCATTTTTAGTAACCAGGCATTTATTGTGAATCAGCCTATTGCAGAATTGACATTTGAAGCAATCATCTAGTTTATTAACATCGCTTGAACAGAAAAGGCACTTGTTTTTCATACAACAACTGTTTACTAAGAGCAGCATTTTTAAACGTCTTCTGTAGATACTCAAATCGGTATCTGCAGTCAGTGGTTGATTTCTAGTTACTTTAGAAAAAAAGTATATTACAAGAATGCCGCAATTAAAAGAGTCTCTTTGGTGAATATGTTCAACTACTGCAAACTTCCAGTTCTTTGGGAGATGTCTTTATATTGAAGAAACTTGAAAAATTTTGATTTATAGATGTTCTTATAAGCAATCTCGTTTCCCATTGGTTCTAAAAGTGTAATTTCCTTGTTATCAAAATCCGCTATAACCAATAGATAATGACTATTATTTTCAATAGGAAATACAACCTTTGCTTTGTTAAAATGAATTCCCTTAATAAAAGGAGTGGTTAAAACTTCGTCACCAAAAATAATTGAAGATTTTGCTACGGAAATAATTTGATATTCATCGTTAGAATTCAAAATATGAAAGCAGTGGTCAATTACAAAACTGCTAACCCATTGACCATCATCTAATGTAAGGAGGTCATCAATAATAAGCTCTTTTAAAGAAAAATTAACGGCAGGATTAACTGTAACAATATACCATCTTCTATTATTTAACTCCGTGTAATATTCTATACTGTCCACAAGACCATTTTCTAAAAATGATATATTTTTTAAAGTTGTCCATTTTTTTTCCTCATGTGAAAAATTGTTGTTGGGGTAGACAAGTTCAGGAAGCATGTGGTATAAATAAAAACTTTTTAACCTTTTCAGCATAAAGTTCCAGAAGTTTCTAGATCTATTGACTCTAATGATCTTTATTCCCTTAAATGTGAAAATAATGAGATCACACCAAGCTCTATCAGTTATTTCGAGAATACCCTGTATCTGGTAATGATAGTCGTGATTAAGGAGTAACGCAGATCCTTCTCTGTTTAAAAAATTAAATTTGTATGTTTCAGGATTGACATCCTTTAGATTGAAGGGTGATTTAATTTTAATTATACCATCGTCACCTACTAGTCCGTCCGGAGAAGCAGCTAGAAACGGCAAACTAGAATGAACAAATAGTCCAGCTGGGTTGCATAAGCAATTTGTTTTGCTAATATATTCGTTTATGGCCAGTTGTTGACATCTGATATCATTTTGCATGGTTAATGTACTTATTTGGGTTTGGTCTGTTACTGCTTCTATAATACTTTTAAAAGAGTCAGGGCTTTGAACTTTACAAATTTTTCCAAGGTATGATGAGGTAACTTTATTTTTTGTTTGTTGTCTCCACTCGAAAGAATTTCGTTGTTGCGTTGAAAACTGCAATTTTGTTATTTCTGCCTCTGATATCTGGAGGCTACTAAGAAATATGTTACAGTCTTTATTGATATTATGAATGGTTCCTGTACTGCTAACGTTGTTGAAGGAAATTGCAATTGTTGTTGATAGAGTGCACAGTTTACAGATAAAATCACCTTCGTATGCTTTATTAGAAGCAGTTCCTGTATCACAATCCTGGTGAATCCATCTACTACAGACATCGCATTTTAGCCAATCTGTGATTTCAAAAATTATTCCATGACCACAATAAGCACACTGAGGAAGTTCTGGATCATCTTCTGGGAAGATAGCATTGTCAGGCAAGGATTTTGTGTTTTGCTTTTTTAGAAACCTTCTGTCAAAGTGAGTTGTTGTATTTTGTGTTCGTTTTGACCAATGTTCCCGTGCCGATTTCTTTTCAGTTGGATCTCCTTTGGTTAAACAGGTTTTTAATTTTAATTTATTTTCCAGCGCAAGGGACAGCACATCTTCTCTAAATTTTCTGATAAATTGTGAGCATTTCAAATTCTTTTGTCCCTGTAATTTAATATTTTTAAGCTGTCCGAAATAATTTTCAACATAGGAATTACTGAGGGGTTTTCTGCCTTTTAACATTAGTCCACTCCATAATGGAGCAAATGGCAGATACTTTTTCATAATAATGTTAAAAAACTTTTCATTGCGGTACGGGTTTACTTGGTTCCCATTCCCAATTATCTTTACCGTTTGAATTAATTTAGAGAATCGTTTATAATAAGGACTGCTTTTAAATATACTAGCTGCCTTAGAATATTTATTAAAAATATGTTCAAATGTGTCGTTGAGGTCATACGGTAGAGTGTCGCGGAGTAATATTTCAAGAAACTGAAGAGCATTGTCGGTTTGGAAGATTGTGGATTTTTAAATTATAAGAATATACCATGTTCTACAAAAGCGTCAAAATTGTGTAAATTATCAATTAACATGGACGTAGCCACTAAATCCTTAAAGTATTGGACTTGCATACTATTCTTAGCATATACGTCTACATCTTTACACACCATCTTCATGTAATGAGCACAACATAAATGAATTCTTACAAAGCCTTTCTCCTTAGGTTCTATCCCAATCATGTTAAAAAGTAGCATTTATGAAGGTATTCTGACAAGGTGAATCTATTGAATGCTTTAGAAATAGCGTGCAAGTTTGCAAATGAAAAGTCGGTTACGACTCCAGAGAATGCCGGCCAATTATTATGCTTCTCGGAAAAATAACGAAAATCATGCAGCAATTTAAAAATTGTATTTGAGTCATGTACGGCCGATATCATGGAAAATATGGGATATATCCTATTCAGCTTTTCAATACTCACAACTGCAGTATAGAAATGTATTTTACATTTCTTTAAAAATGGATTTCTAACTACACCTCCTGTAGCATCAAAATAAATTAATGGCTGATCATCTTCAGATTTGAGTGATTCTAAAACGTCCACTTGCTCCAAACTAAACAGTTTTACATTAAATGGCACACTAACCTCTTTTATAAATTCAGGATGATCCAACTGCATTAACATAACATCAAGAAGATCGTTTTTATGCCGATCAAGATGCGACATGGATTCTGATCTAATTTTTCTTACAACATGATCAGATTAAATTTTTTGTAGAGTTTTTCCCTTATATAATACATGGTTAGAAAAATGTGTGCCTTTTATAATTTGCAGACCGTTCGCGTAAAAGTTCATTTCGTACGAATGATCTTTCCACACCTTTTACATTAGCAGTCAAATAGTTTGGATGGTTATAATCTTTTGAAGAACTAAAAACTTTGACCTTTCTATTACGCATAGAAATTCTAAACTTTTTACAATTGTAATTATTATGCTTACAGACTCCGTAAATGTTAAAAACACCACCTTTCTTTTGATACTTTACATACTTAAATACAATGATACAAACATTATTTACATATTTACATATTCTGTTTCTCAAGTAATATGGATAATATTTTCCTTGCAGTTTCCCATTTTGATAAATTAATGTAAATAATCTTTCCTCAATCACAAAAGAATCCTCCAATATTGTACAATTTCTATACGTAATGTTGTTCCTAGTTTTACCGTTGTCCAAAATATTTTGAGCATTAACTGGTAAAATGTTTGACATTGCATTGGGACTTGACAAATTCAGAATCTCTTTGAGAACATCAAATTTTTCTGGTGTAATAGTTTTGTTAACATCCTTTTTTATAATACATGAATCAATAGGGATTATTATTTGAGAGATAGGGTCGTCAATTGTACATGAAGTTAATGTCGACGTTTCTACATTTGGTGCATAAGAACAGTTACTTGCTTTCTTGGCACTATTCTGCGTTTGCTTATCAAAATCATCTTCACTTTTTTCGGGAGGGAAAAAACAATTTTTTTCATTTTCTTGTTGCTCCGCAGTTAATATCGACGTTTCCACACTTTGTGCTTTAGAACAGTTACTCGTTCTTTTAACAGTATTTGGCGTTTCTTTATAAAAATGATTCTCACTTTTTTGGGGTACGAAAATACCTTCTTCATTTTCGTGTAGCTCCGCATTTTTGAACACATTGGCCTCTATTTTTAAATGGTCGCATTTTTCTACATCTTTGATACTTTCTAGAATTTTATAGATTTTTTTTCGATTTGTTAAAGAATTTTTCATGTTTAAGTTTTTGCATAATTTTCCATGGAGTGATTGCTTGTCCCTCCAATTGCTTGGCATATGCAAGGTTACCGCATTGATTTTATTTAATATAGAATGAAGTGCCTTCAAATGAATTGTTTTCTTAGGCATAATATCAGAAACATTTCCACAATAATTGATAAAATATTCCCTAAAGTTTAAAGTATTATTGATAATTCGTGATATTACACTGGTAAAACCATATTTGGTATCTTTTAGGGTTAATGAAATGCAATCATAAATTTTCTTGTTAAGTTCATATTGGTAGTTAAAGAAAGGGTCGTATTTTAGTATTTCCAAAGCTATATTTTCATAGGCTTTGCGTTGTGATATGAATATTTTACCCATTCTTTGTTTCTGTACTAATATTTATATTTGTATGAAAACTAACTTAAATCGAATAAATAATGTCTAAGAAAGATTCTAATACGAATCCACTACAATACTGTTCAATAAGTAATTAATCACAAAATGTAGAAAATACAAGAATACTAGAAATAAGTTAATAAACACGAATAACTATTCAATAAATTCTATTAATAAAATATTGTAAAATAAATTCTCATCGATCAAAGGGACAAAAACTAAAAATGCACAAATGCTTAAAAATGTGCGCTGTATCGAAATTCAACAAACTAAGAATACAAATTAAATTATTAACTTATTATACATATGCTGAATTCTAAACGACAAAAATTAAAAGCCTAGCCTGGTAACAACGTAAACAAATTGATTAGATTTTATTACATTAAACAGAAGTAGAAGACAGAATTAGGCAAAATTTTATATCTTCAAAGAATTAAGATTTCATATAAAATACAAAAAGAAAACATATATGAAAATCGTAAACAATCGCTAAAAAATATTAACACAATAGAAGAAAAAAGACGAATTATACTACAACAAACCCAAATCTGTATCAAAAATTAATAAGTGCACTGTTAAATAAGTTTTATTATAAGGTGTTTATACTAATCCTTAACAGTAAAAGGTAGCCACTATATACAACACAAATACCCTTAAAACATAATTAAACCATAAACATAAAATTAATGAAATTTAATAAGCGTAACAGTTTAACATTTACGTTAATCAATTTATTATACCGCCAATGAAATATTTTGACTGATTATATGTGAAATTTCAATTATGAACAATATCACCATTAGTTCATATAGTGTATGCGTAATTTTTCTAATCACGATAATATCCGGATTCCGGACGTTTTTCTATTGATGCTGTTGACACTAATAGTTATGTAGGGAATTAATAAAGTCTACAGCAATACAAAGTTGTTCAGCAAAAGTTTGTTAATAAGCAGTAAATAGAAGCGATAAATTGTGTTCTGCTAAAAACCACGGAGACCGTAATAATAATGTTATGGCTTCGAAGTGAAGATGCCAACAAAAAAAGGGACTTACCCATCCATATCTAGATTCTACAAGAATATTAAGCAAATTTGTTCTATAAGATACCGGGAAGCTGGAAACCAAATCTGTCCACAGTCAAAAATTGCAGATAAAATGTAAGAGTTGAAAATAACACATAAAGAAATACTATTTGCATTTACGTACACTTCATTAATATGACACTAAAATTTCCGAAAAATATTACGTTTGAACATGACAAATACCAACAAACAAAGTAATACACAAATATAAAAATAACTGATTTTGCCGTTCAAAGATTAATCATCCGCAATATTCAAAAGTATAACGACAACTGAAAATCCTGGTCAATAACTGACTTTCTGGGTGATATATCATTAAGAGGGTTAATGGAAATTTAAATACCTTTGCTAACTTGTTGTTTAATTACCATCACAAGGGTGAGAGTTTTACTGCAAAAATGTACACTTTAATTGTACCATATAGGATGCATGATTTCAAAAGTGATTTGAGTACCAACAAATACATTTTGTTTGGAGGAATGGCCTATATAGTCATTATACTTAATAGATTTTTTAACCTAGTCAATATATTTTTGAAAGCTAATACTGAAATACTCTATACAGTTTTTAAATCGAAAAGTAGCTGATGCACTAACTATATATTATTCTTATATATATATATATATATAAATATATATATATATATATATATATATATATATATATAAAAGGTTCTTGATAATTCTTGAGCGTAGTTAAATTAGAAAAGATTTTGTTTTTGTTTCTTGGGATAAAGTCGCTCATAAAATTAAACACAAAACATTAGATGTGTATCATTTGTATTAAATCGTACGTTTCGGTGATAATTTACACCTTAATCATCGATCTACATGAAAACGTATATAAATTGGTAATTCATATAACAGGTAATATATGTTTGACTTACTTATTATTTGATAAAATTATTTTATGTATTCACCCATAATAAAAGTAACTGAAGGAAACACATAATAATACTGATTAAAAATTAAAATTAATTTTTAATTTTGAATGAAATGTCAGTTGACTTATTTGATCCTACATTTTTGTCAAATAAGTCAACTGACATTTCATTCAAAATTAAAAAGTAATTTTAATTCTTAATCAGTATTATTATGTGTTTCCTTCAGTTACTTTTATTATGGGTGAATACAT
Source organism: Platerodrilus igneus (assembly GCA_036346225.1). Taxonomy (NCBI): domain Eukaryota; kingdom Metazoa; phylum Arthropoda; class Insecta; order Coleoptera; family Lycidae; genus Platerodrilus; species Platerodrilus igneus. The sequence goes on from JARFIW010001213.1 coordinate 1,109,682, forward strand.
AAAATAATTTTATCAAGTAATAAGTAAGTTAAACATATATTACCTGTTATATGAATTACCTATTTATATACTTTTTCATGTAGATCGATGATTAAGGTGTAAATTATCACCGAAACGTACGATTTAATACAAATGATACACATTTAATGTTTTGTGTTTAATTTTATGAGCGACTTTATCCCAAGAAACAAAAACAAAATCTTTTCTATATATATATATATATATATATATATAAACGAAGCAATATGCAAATCGACATCCCACCTCACTTTTTTTAGTAGGCTTTACACTATAAAGAACTTTGTACATATACTTATGTCAAATAAGTGAATATATCTTAAACAAGTTGGACTTGTGGTATAATAAGACAAAAATTCCTCCACCACATTCCATCTGCATTGTTGTAACTTTCAGAGCGATTCCGTAGTAATTACAACACTCGCTAATTAGCCAGTCACAGATTCCAATCGTTTGTGGAAAGATAAAATATCCGTAACTAGCAGAAAGTCTAGAATACCATAATTACTCAGTCGGTAGAACTCTATTACAAATTATTTGCTGTGATCCAAACAAACCTTACCAGCAACGTATTGTCATAGCTTTCTGGATAAAATTCAAAGCAGTCACTCCATTGTTTCATTGTGAATTAAGATATAATGGGCCCGAACAATCGAGGCACCATAAAGTGCCCTTGGACGGAGCCGAAACGATTGCGCGTTTTACAGTGAGTAGTTGCTATTATTCCTCAACTCCTTGCAAAATTGCAAGTTGGCACTCCATTTTTATCGGTATGAAATAAGGAATAATAGGTCTGAACAATCAAGGTACCAGAAGGTACCCTTGAACGGGGCCGAAGAGTATGCTCGTTTTACAGTGAGTAGCTGCTATTAATCCTCAGCTCCTTGCAAAATTTCAAGTTGGCACTCCATTTTTTTCGGTATGAAATAAGGTATAATAGGTCGGAACAATCAAGGTACCAGAAGGTACCCTTGGACGGGGCCGAAGAGATTGCGCGTTTTACAGTGAGTATCTGCTATTATTCCTCAACTCCTTGCAAAATTTCAAGTTGGTTCCATTTTTTTCGGTATGAAATAAGGTATAATAGGTCTGAACAATCAAGGTACCAGAAGGTACCCTTGGACGGGGCCGAAGAGATTGCTCGTTTTACAGTGAGTAGCTGCTATTATTCCTCAACTCCTTGTAAAATTTCAAGTTGGCGCTCCATTTTTTTCGGTATGAAATAAGGTATAATAGGTCTGAACGATCAAGGTACCAGAAGGTACCCTTGGACGGGGCCGAAGAGATTGCGCGTTTTACAGTGAGTAGCTGCTATTATTCCTCAATTCCTTGCAAAATTTCAAGTTGGCACTCCATTTTTTTCGGTATGAAATAAGGTATAATAGGTCTGAACAATCAAGGTACCAGAAGGTACTCTTGGACGGGGTCGAAGAGATTGCTCGTTTTACAGTGAGTAGCTGCTATTATTCCTCAACTCCTTGCAAAATTTCAAGTTGGCACTCCATTTTTTTCGGTATGAAATAAGCTATAATAGGTCTGAACAATCAAGGTACCAGAAGGTACCCTTGGACGGGGCCGAAGAGATTGCGCGTTTTACAGTGAGTAGCTGCTATTATTCCTCAACTCCTTGCAAAATTTCAAGTTGGCACTCCATTTTTTTCGGTATGAAATAAGGTACAATAGGTCTGAACAATCAAGGTACCAGAAGGTACCCTTGGACGGGGCCGAAGAGATTGTGCGTTTTACAGTGAGTAGTTGCTATTATTCCTCAACTCCTTGCAAAATTTCAAGTTGGCACTCCATTTTTTTCGGTATGAAATAAGGTATAATAGGTTTGAACAATCAAGGTACCAGAAGGTACCCTTGGACGGGGCCGAAGAGATTGCGCGTTTTACAGTGAGTAGCTGCTATTATTCCTCAACGCCTTGCAAAATTTCAAGTTGGTTCCATTTTTTCGGTATGAAATAAGGTCTAGTAGGTCTGAACAATCAAGGTACCTTTGGACGGGGCCGAAGAGATTGCGCGTTTTACAGTGAGTAGTTGCTATTATTCCTCAACTCCTTGCAAAATTGCAAGTTGGCACTCCATTTTTATCGGTATGAAATAAGGTATAATAGGTCTGAACAATCAAGGTACCAGAAGGTACTCTTGGACGGGGCCGAAGAGATTGCTCGTTTTACAGTGAGTAGCTGCTATTATTCCTCAACTCCTTGTAAAATTTCAAGTTGGCGCTCCATTTTTTTCGGTATGAAATAAGTTATAATAGGTCTGAACAATCAAGGTACCAGAAGGTACCCTTGGACGGGGCCGAAAAGATTGCTCGTTTTACAGTGAGTAGCTGCTATTATTCCTCAATTCCTTGCAAAATTTCAAGGTGGCACTCCATTTTTTTCGGTATGAAATAAGGTATAATAGGTCTGAACAATCAAGGTACCAGAAGGTACCCTTGGACGGGGCCGAAGAGATTGCTCGTTTTACAGTGAGTAGCTGCTATTATTCCTCAACTCCTTGTAAAATTTCAAGTTGGCGCTCCATTTTTTTCGGTATGAAATAAGTTATAATAGGTCTGAACAATCAAGGTACCAGAAGGTACCCTTGGACGGGGCCGAAGAGATTGCGCGTTTTACAGTGAGTATCTGCTATTATTCTCAACTCCTTGCAAAATTTCAAGTTGGCACCCATTTTTTCGGTATGAAATAAGGTATAATAGGTTGAACAATCAAGGTACCAGAAGGTACCCTTGGACGGGGCCGAAGAGATTGCCGTTTTACAGTGAGTAGCTGCTATTATTCCTCAACTCCTTGAAAATTTCAAGTTGGCCTCCATTTTTTCGGTATGAAATAAGGTATAATAGGTCTGAACAATAAAGGTACCAGAAGGTACCCTTGGACGGGGCCGAAGAGATTGCGCGTTTTACAGTGAGTACTGCTATTATTCCTCAACTCCTTGCAAAATTTCAAGTTGGCACTCCATTTTTTCGGTATGAAATAAGGTATAATAGGTTGAAAATCAAGGTACCAGAAGGTACCCTTGGACGGGGCCGAAGAGATTGCGCGTTTTACAGTGAGTAGTGCTATTATTCCTCAACTCCTTGCAAAATTTCAAGTTGGCACTCCATTTTTCGGTATGAAATAAGGTAAATAGTTCTGAACAATCAAGGTACCAGAAGGTACCTTGGACGGGGCCGAAGAGATTGCGCGTTTTACAGTGAGTAGCTGCTATTATTCCTCAACTCCTTGCAAAATTTCAAGTTGGCACTCCATTTTTTTCGGTATGAAAAAGGTTATAAGTCTGAACAATCAAGGTACCAGAAGGTACCCTTGGACGGCCGAAGAGATTGCGCGTTTTACAGTGAGTAGCTGCTATTATTCCTCAACTCCTTGCAAAATTTCAAGTTGGCACTCCATTTTTCGGTATGAAATAAGGTTAATAGTTCTGAACAATCAAAGGTACCAGAAGGTACCTTGGACGGGGCCGAAGAGATTGCGCGTTTTACAGTGAGCTGCTATTATTCCTCAACTCCTTGCAAAATTTCAAGTTGGTTCCATTTTTCGGTATGAAAAAGGTATAATAGGTCTGAACAATCAAGGTACCAGAAGGTACCCTTGGACGGGGCCGAAGAGATTGCGCGTTTTACAGTGAGTAGCTGCTATTATTCCTCAACTCCTTGCAAAATTTCAAGTTGGCACTCCATTTTTTTCGGTATGAAATAAGGTACAATAGTTCTGAACAATCAAGGTACCAGAAGGTACCCTTGGACGGGGCCGAAGAGATTGCGCGTTTTACAGTGAGTAGTTGCTATTATTCCTCAACTCCTTGCAAAATTGCAAGTTGGCACTCCATTTTTATCGGTATGAAATAAGGTATAATAGGTCTGAACAATCAAGGTACCAGAAGGTACTCTTGGACGGGGCCGAAGAGATTGCGCGTTTTACAGTGAGTAGCTGCTATTATTCCTCAACTCCTTGCAAAATTGCAAGTTGGCACTCCATTTTTATCGGTATGAAATAAGGTATAATAGGTCTGAACAATCAAGGTACCAGAAGGTACTCTTGGACGGGGCCGAAGAGATTGCTCGTTTTACAGTGAGTAGCTGCTATTATTCCTCAACTCCTTGCAAAATTTCAAGTTGGCACTCCATTTTTTTTCGGTATGAAATAAGGTATAATAGGTCGGAACAATCAAGGTACCAGAAGGTACCCTTGGACGGGGCCAAAGAGATTGCGCGTTTTACAGTGAGTAGCTGCTATTATTCCTCAACTCCTTGCAAAATTTCAAGTTGGCACTCCATTTTTTCGGTATGAAATAAGGTATAATAGGTCTGAACAATCAAGGTACGAGAAGGTACCTTGGACGGGGCCGAAGAGATTGCGCGTTTTACAGTGAGTAGCTGCTATTATTCCTCAACTCCTTGCAAAATTTCAAGTTGGCACTCCATTTTTTCGGTATGAAATAAGGTTATAATAAGGTCTGAACAATCAAGGTACCAGAAGGTACCCTTTGGACGGGGCCGAAGAGATTGCGCGTTTTACAGTGAGTAGCTGCTATTATTCCTCAACTCCTTGCAAAATTTCAAGTTGGCACTCCATTTTTCGGTATGAAATAAGGTATAATAGGTCTGAACAATCAAGGTACCAGAAGGTACTTGGACGGGGCCGAAGAGATTGGCGTTTTACAGTGAGTAGTTGCTATTATTCCTCAACTCCTTGCAAAATTTCAAGTTGGCACTCCATTTTTTCGGTATGAAATAAGGTATAATAGGTTTGAACAATCAAGGTACCAGAAGGTACCTTGGACGGGGCCGAAGAGATTGCCGTTTTACAGTGAGTAGCTGCTATTATTCCTCAACCCTTGCAAAATTTCAAGTTGGCACTCCATTTTTCGGTATGAAATAAGGTTAATAGGTCTGAACAATCAATGTACCAGTAGGTACCTTTGGACGGGGCCGAAGAGATTGCGCGTTTTACAGTGAGTAGTTGCTATTATTCCTCAACTCCTTGCAAAATTGCAAGTTGGCACTCCATTTTTATCGGTATGAAATAAGGTATAATAGGTCTGAACAATCAAGGTACC